>KK119085.1:0-42216 GCA_000611955.2 Stegodyphus mimosarum | reverse complement strand
TTTAAGGAAAGGCTTAAGAAAAATCTTTGGGCCTATTAAAATTGATGGGTTGTGTCATCGTAGATATTACAACGAATCATATTAATTATTTAACGAAAATGATATTCTCAAATGTATTAAATTTAACCGCATGTAATTTGCCAGTCACGTTTAGGGTATGGATTATTTTTTAATATTTCAATTTTTTAACTTATAAAGCAATAAGATAATTAGGCACAGGAAGGGCTAAGCTTCGGTGGTTGGACTACATAGATAATTATTTTAACAGTATTAAAATTAGCTACTGTAAACCTCTGACCAGATAGCAGACTGGAAGAGATTTCGAAGGAATCTCTGGTCTTCCTTCCTTTGTGTTTTCGTTTCTCCAGCTAGCAAAAGTTATTAAATCTAAATAAAGAATTTGAGAACTCTACAACTAAATATGGATATAATGAACTGTGACAGTAAAAAACATGCGTGAAGTTTCATGGATTGTTAAAACTTGTATAGACGTTGCTAAGAGATTACAGTAGAAACCTCGAAAAGTTTGATATTTTCATTGATTACTTTGTTTAAGAAGTTCTAGAAGTTTCGAAAAAGGAAGCTGTTATCAACTTTTAAATTTCTGCGAAAGAATAGAAGAATTCTTTTTGAAAAAGAATAGATTTTGTTAAGTGATTCCTTTCTAGCTGTTACTGCATTCTAGTCAGAGTGAAAGCTGCAGCTATTTTGAGTTGAATATACAAACTGGTTAATAAATTTAAGATTGTTTGGTTTTACCCTTTTGAGTTGCAATTATTTCAGTAGTCATAAGATACAGGTACAGGTAGAAGTGGGCGAGACATCAGAATTTCACCATTGGTCGTATAGGTACGCATTAACTCTGCAGTAGTCATCAACAAAACTAGCTGCTGTGATTTAGCAAAGGTTGGTTTTAATACAATAAATATAGTGAGATCTTACCGCAACTCTTTATATTTACACTTGAGGTAGAGAATTCCTTTAAAAATTAGCTTTATGTAAATGAATATTATAGGGATAATTAGTTTTCCAAATGACGAGGTAAAAGCTCTGTGAGGTGAAATCATTCAGAAGTTCAGTAGTATGACCTACCTCATATATTGATTGATGACAGACCTACTCGACTACCAAATATTAAGTAATTAAAAAAGAAGCTAGCTGATTTGTCGAACATTATTCTAAAGACTTAGTTCCTAATTAGGGTTTAGTGTGGTATCTGCTCAAGATATGGTAACGAATAATGGAGAAAAATTACGTTGCATGAAGTTTGTTTTGGAGTTTCAAAATCACTAAGCTCACAGATAGGTGAACCTCTAGGTCACAGAGCCTCTAGGTGGCACAGCGTCCCTTCTTCTTCAGCATTTGAAGAATATATCCAACATCCTCGAAAAGTGCTAAGTTTTATGCTGAGAATCCCCCCTGAGTTACGCAAAAAAATGTTGCTGTCATATAAGCAGTATGACTAACATATAAGCAGTATGACTAACTATGCCACACACCGGGGCATGATTGTGCTTACCGACTTCGAATACGGAAATACCCACCTTCTTTGTCAGCATGCGGAATTCATCCCTACCATCAGGTCAGAGAAACTCTCAGAAAGAATCATCTATTTAGACAGATATGCTTGAGGACAAGAGCTGCTACTGGTAGTAGAAAACGTATTTTATAAAGCAACTCGAATTTAATTCCAAGGTTAAAAGTTACACATAACAGTTTTTCGCTTTCCACTTCATGCGCAAATAAAACATGAATTAGCAAAACTCCTGTAGCTAATGATTTCCCCCCGAGGGTTGACTCAGGAGAATTCTTGGGAAGTACTGGCTAGGATCTGTACTTAAGCAGTCTCAACCACGGGCTATATAAGTTCACTTCACAGGACTAGAGCCCTTATTCATTCTAAGGTTGGTTCGGGTTTGGCAGGGGCCGTACTGGTACTGCCTGCTGTGGTTGACCGGGGACCATGGCCGCCATGGACCGCCTAAGGGGCTGGGGTGCTATCATCGTGTAAGGCATCTGAGTTAGGTCTGGGAGTCCCTACTCCTGTCAGAGTTGTAGATAATGATTATTTAAAGCCAAGAAAGGCAAAGATTCAGCCTAATGGAGATTCAGGGCTAGTGTAGTAAGAGTCTTCTTATTAAGAAAATTCAGAAACTTTTCCTATCGATCTCAGATGCCAAATGACCCCAATACCACCAGATGCTGTGGTGGAAAATGTCAAAAGGAGCACAGCTGTCGAATGGGCAGTCAAAACTTGTCATTTCACTACCCTTACCAAAGTTATGCGTTACAAAGAAAAACTCATGTTTGATTTTTGACTCCGAAATTGAGACACAGAACATGGGAATTCATTGCTTAAGTAGTAGTAGTAAATGTAATATGTTACTGTGTAGAGACACTAGGTATTTTTTGAAAGCAGCAGAGATAAAAAATGAGAAGTGCCCTCGTCGGTACTCGAACCTCTTGAATTCTTGTCGAGCGTGCTGACCGCTACACCACGAAGGCATGCGAAGAAGGTGGGAGAAATACCTTATATGCTGTCCCTTTTAAAGGGCCACTGGGATTTATGGGACCCAGTCGCCAAATCTTGGTGGTGGAGAATCATCATCCACCCCCATTTTTAGTTCGAGCGCCACTGTAGAGACATTAGGTTATTTTGGAAGCAGAAGATGTGAAAAATGAGCACTGTCCTCACCGGGACTCTAACCACGGACCTCTCGAATTCGCGTCGAACGTGCTGATCACTACACCACAAAGGCATGCGAAGAAGGAGGGGGAAATGCCTTATAACTGTATGCTGAAGAGGAAAGTTGTGAATGAAATATTAAGCTTAAAATTTCGCTTTTTCAATTCAAACAAGACTCCCATGTCCGAGCTCAAATCATAAGACGAGAGGTCGCTGAACAAGCATTAGCAAATTTCAGTTGCAATGTGGGCGACTTCATGTCAGATAATCACAAGGTTGTGAGACTGAAGAGACGCTACTTTAATGCAACGTTATTGGAAAGGGCGGAAAAGATTGCTGAAAATGTAACGAATATGAAACCTCCTCAAAGAACTAATAATATTATGAAAGTGTTCGCGACAATAAAGTGAGTCTGGTTGGTGTTGTTATGCACTGTTTCTCAGTCTTAACTTCAACTGGCACTATTTCACCTTTCCTAGCCTCAACAGCGTCATCATATGATGCCTTGAAACGCATATCAATATTTATGACCCACCCTGTAATGGAAATGAAGCATTATTCCGGTTGTTTATGTAATAGATTACTTTAAAATGCATTTATCTAAGCATGATAATTCTACGAACGATATAAAAATATAAAGGTTTTGTTACTTAAACGTTAGCATTACATTTGTGCATTTTGCAATATCTGCTAACAAAATTTTTTTGTGTAAATTCTAGATGTTGAAGTCTTCTTTCGTATAAAATATTCCTTTTTCATTCAATAAGTTTAATAAAAGCCGTTTCGCAAAGAATATGAATTTTAAAAACAGCAAAATTTTACTTTTTCCTTAATATTTATGTCTTTATTTTAAGAGCAAAAATGAAAATTTGTAAAAGATTAGAAAAAATTTTGTTGTTAAAGCGGAATGGATTTTCATTTTAAAATTGTACTGGAAGAAATATGTGCATATCATAGTCTTAAACTGAAATATTAAAGTCCCTGAAATGGATC
Source organism: Stegodyphus mimosarum (assembly GCA_000611955.2). NCBI lineage: Eukaryota > Metazoa > Arthropoda > Arachnida > Araneae > Eresidae > Stegodyphus > Stegodyphus mimosarum. The sequence goes on along the minus strand of KK119085.1, from coordinate 38,537 downwards.
TTTATTACTCACTACTAATTCAGTCCTCCTCCACCTTGCATTAAATCTAGTATTTGCTAGGTAAGAACTGCAAAATGGGAGTAATCATATCTAATCTATGCGTTTATAAACAGTTACAGGTGCAATGCTCGATAACGTAGCCATTGAGCTTTTCACTCATGATTTCATTCACTCTCAAACAATGTGTCATGCAACTAAGCAGCTAGTTTCCCGAAATTTCGAAATCGACTTCTTAGTAAAAGCTCTTTTCCCCTCCTACTAGCATATTTTCTTTTAACCGCAATGCATATTCGAAGCCGACTTCCGCAGAAAAATATCTATAAGGAGCTTTTTATCTTTTCTCTGAATTTTTTTATTACAAGTTTTATTAATATGCCATTAGATTAAGGAAGTAACTAAATTTCGCTTCATGGTGCAACAGCATCATTTCGAATCCTTCCGTTGATGCAGTTACAAATGATTTTTTCTCTAATTCGTTGTAATCGATATTTAGGCAACATCATTTGACAGGAGCGGCTTTGAAAAATATAATGCTTGGTATCAAATCAAATAATAAAAACCTAACTTGAAACTAGTAAAAATTCTGTATTTTATATTAGATTTTCACGTCAGTGTTAGTGTCGATGGATCTAGGGTCTCGTTTGATGTATTTTATCTTCGGAAGACCACGATATGCAATGGATTATTGTTTTCTCTGAGATAAGCTACAGCGGGTTACGTAGATTCTTTTGTTAATCCTCCGTTTATTCAGGCTTTGGGAACTCCACAGATCTAAACTTTTAGATAAATCTTTCAGTATTTTATTTTTAATGAAATCAGCTGAAAAGTATTATTATTTGCGATGATTTCATCTTTTCCGAAATTCATTGCTCAGATATCCAAGGCAAATCTATCTCTCTTCTTTATTATTTTAAAATTTTCAAAGTTCGCTTTTCAAATCGCACGTTACATGAGATCATTAGCTCTTTAGTTACTTGGGAAGCTAATTCTGTATATATGTATATATATGACTTGCACTTTAAAAAATAATGCACATTGTAAATTTTTTTTTCGTCAGGGTTACAGGCATTAAGGTTATATTTGCGGGATTTTATTGCAGCTTCATACATTAAAGAAAATTCGGACCCCAAATAACCAGAAATATAAAAACTCATATTACTGCATAAATTTTAACTAATTAATCTGACTAATGATTCGCGAAGAGGCACAGAAAACAAATTTTTATCGGCAAGCTAATGCAAATAGCAGTCAGTCTAACGCTTTTCAATAAACTTTGAAACTAACTCGCATTTATTCTTTAAATTAATTTGCATTCTGATGAAAAATGATTGAATCAGAAGTAGGGAGAATACAAAATAATAACTCGGTAATTAAAACACAATATTAGAAAAACCTTGTAGTCCTCTTTTTCGAATATCCTGTTTATAATTGTGCGAATGTCTACGATTGCGTGCAGACAAGAGAAAAGAAATTGTGTATGCAGTCTGAAAAGGCATCTGTTTAGATGAAGAGTAAAAGAATGTTTAAATATTATGTGTTTAAACCTGTAAGGTTTATCCTAAGTTTATTAACAGTTATTTTAAATTTTGTATCTTTCCTATCTTATTCTGATTTCAGCTTACAATTTCCTGCCAGAATGTAAATTCAGAAACGCAGTAAATGCAAATGAGAAAGAGTACTAATTAATTCAATGTTTCTACGACTTCTAGAGGGATTGTCTGATTCCCTGACTAGCGCGCGTTTGCCTTTGGCTAATTTCTCTCTTGGTTACTACGCTCGGCCATAGCTTAGGCCCTTGCTTGGCTTCGCCGATTTAATTAATACTTAGGGCCAACTAGTTAGATTTCTGATAGCTTCGACTATACCTTTCAGATAGCTTAGCTAAGCTAGTTTAGTTTAATTTCAATTCGTTATTATTTAAGTTCAAGCCCGAGTGGAGGCTTTGTGTAAAGTTCCAAGTAGGAACTGATTGTAAATATTCTGAAAAATAAAGGGTTGTGAACCCTCCTTAAGTCTTACGTGTTTTGTTCACACACTTAACCGATTATTCGCTTGTTAGTGTTCGTGGGGCTCTAAATTAGAACTTTAGAATTATATTAGTAGAACCTCACAAACCCACCGATCTAAATATTTGGCAATTCTTTTACGCTATAATCAAGTGCAAAAGCTTTATGGCTCTTGCTTGTTCTGATGTTACTGTTAGACTAGTGAGATAAGTCACAACAACAACAGTAAGAAAAGTTTCATACTACAACCAATAAATCTAATAGTTTAGGTAATTTCTTCGTTCTAACCTCCTTTTCTGCAGACTGTTTTCCTTATAGCTACGTGATCTTTAATTTCCATCAAGATCAGAAAGTACCCAACTGGATAGACGCAATTCATAGGCAGTTCAGACCCAAACAAGTGAAAAGAACAGATTTCGTTTTCAAAGGAAACATATTTCAGAGTATTTGTATTTTGCACTTCTTTTTAAAGCAGCTGTGGTGACGCAAGATCTCGCAGCCTCCAATTAATATCTCGTTGAAACATCTGACAGTCTGAGGGGGAATTGACTATTAATATTTGAAGTAATGTATCCTTCCGGCTTACTTTTTAGTAGTTTGAATAACCGCAAAACAAAGGTTTAATTCTGTTTGTAGCTGTAGCATTAGTTTTGCATAATAGTTAAGGTCTGTAAATAAATTAGAAAACAAAATTGCAGATGGTTACAAAATTAAAAACGTTAAATTAAGAGATTTTATAAAGTAAACTACGTGAATATTAGTTTCAGTAAAGATTATTGGGAAGTGGATTGACACTCGGTTAAGAAAAATTGTTGCTCATGCTAATCTTTCAATAGCTTTACACTTCTTAAACTAATGTGGAAGATATTACCACGTTTAGGAGGTTAATACTGTGTTCCACATATCACTTAAAATGTTTTAATGAGTCTTTTTAAATGAAACTTAGCAATCATGTACACAGATGTTTCTACCTAACATATATTTTCTTCATTATGTGTAAAAATAATTGCATACGTATTGTTTAATTTTATTAAAGTTTTCTACTTGTTGCAGTGAGATTGGAAGGTTTGCATTATCTAAGGAAGAGACATAATTAACAAATAATTCCGTAGTACTTTCATCAGGAGGTGAATCTGAACCATACAGCATGCAGTATGATCATTCTTCCTTTTCAGAAAGTAATCTGACTATAAGATTTACTCTGCAGTGTATTCTGGGGCGCTCGAAAGCGATGGCTGCAACCTTATTTCGTTAAATATTGATCATAGGCATGTATTTCCAATTATAATGTTTCGCAAAACTAGGTAAAGAATTTCATGAATGCTATTATGGCACTGAAAACTGGAGATTTCCATAAATATAAAATCTAATATGATCTTTGTCGATCAAAACGTTCACTTAATAAAACACATGATGGAAGTAACAGAAATATGGAATTAATAGAAATAAATGAAATACTAGAAGCTTTAAGATATACGGGGATACTTGAGAACGAATGTTTTGACTCGGATCACTTTCAGTCCTAATTTACTAAGCTATTTTGATAAGATGCTCATAATCAGATTTAGCAAGAAACTACAAAGCAAAAGACGCTTGCTTTGGAGCTTATGGTTTTTATACTGACGCGAACAGCATTTATTATTAACATTGGTTTTATAATGGGCAGAAAATCCTTTATTATTAATATCGTATCTGACCTCATGAAAAGCGTGAATTATTAATAATTCAGCTGATTTTGCGCAGAAATATATGAGACTTTTCATATTTTACCCAAAAAATTTTAATGGATACTACTAACTGGACGATATTCTGTTCCATGAGAAATATGTTTATAGTTCAATTTTGCACTTCAGAAACTTTTTGCCTATAGTATTAAAATATTTTCATTAAATTTTCTCTTAGTAAACTTTGTAATTAGAAGTTCATATTTAAGATTAATATTTAAGAAAATAAGGCATGCGGTTACTATATCAAATATAAAGTACGAACTCACCCAACTAACCGCAGAAAACTGTCGGAAGAATTTTCGTCCAGGCTGAATTCTTAGACTGAAGCATTACAATTAAAATAATATTCAAATAAAAGTATTTATTAAAATGCCGACCTTATGATTACACAAACTGAAATCAACAGAAATAAAACGCTTCTCAGCATAAGTTCAGAATTAATTGAAGGTAACTGTCAATATTCCACAATATAAGCAAGCCTAATTTAATCCTTGGGTGCCCCTGACTAATGACTCGAAGAGTCACAGCAAGCAAATCTTTCTCGGCAAGCTAATGCAAATAGCAATCAGCCTAAGCTTCCAAACGTCCTTCAATAAACTTTGAAACTAGCTCATATTTATTCCTTGAACTATTTTGCATTCTGATGAAAGCTGGTTTAAGCAGAAGTATGGAGCATACAAAATAACTACGCGCTAATTAATACTACATTATAAAACGTTGTAGCCCCGTTTTTCGAATATCCTGTTTATAAATGTGCGGACGTGGGTGCTCGCGTGCAGGCAAGAGAAACAGAAATTGTGAGTGTCGTCGTGGCAATAGTTTAAATCAAAAGAGGCCAGATTATAATTGTATAGTACCTGTAACACTAAAACAATTAGGGCAGATTTATTAGCCTTAAGTTAGAACTGGGAGAAGAAATTATGCGTTCCTTAACCGGAGTATCAGTAGATTAAAATGGAATTTCTCTGCTTTGTAGATATAATTAAGATCTTGGTTTCTCTTGACTTAAGAATTGCTATGACTCAAGTGGCAGTAATTATATCCGTATGTCTGTATAAACGCGTCTATCAGCAAATGCCAGGTAAGTGTAAGCTAGCCATAGCTTTTCCTAGAACTATGTTTTTGTAGGAAAAATTCGAAGTTGCTGAACGTTTTTACTCGAAGACCTAAAGCATTGTTCCTAACGCCATACTGCTTGTAGACACACTACAAGCAGTATGGCGCTAGGAAGATTGCAGTAGATTTTGATAAAAAAATCACAGCAGCCATCTTTCCTTAGTGACAGTAGTGATGATTAGTTTAGGTTAGGTTATTCGAATATGGCAAAGTACGCACGGGCTCTCTGCCTAAGAGCAGAAATACCTTCTTTGTTGGTAGGGCTTAAGCAACAACGGATTTCTTGGCATTCTAGTCAACCTAACATATTTACATTATAAATACTGATGAAGATACTCAGAAATTCTCAGAAAAATGTTTAGTGTTACCCATATTCGTCGTTTAGTCTGATAAGCTAGTATGAAGGAGCAGCAAGACACTTTAAATAATTGTGACTTCAGTTGCGAGTTCGTTAAACTGCTTCACAGTATACACTTTTAGTGCTTTGCAAAGAAAACTGACTACCCTTTTCTTAACCCTTTTAGTCTTATAAAATGTACAGCATATGATTAAACCTCTTGCAAGCGATTTTTAGGTATTTAGTTCCATCATTTCTAGCTATTTAACTTATTCAGCTTGTTCTGTAACAAGATCATATAGTCATTACATTCCATCAATACTTCTGAAAGCTCCAATCAGCGTCGGGCACATTTTAGAATTTAATATATGTAGATCAGCTGTAATGGCGGAGAGAAACAAGGGAGCCAAGGCAAAATAAATAAAACTAAGAGCACTTGGATTGCTGAAAATATGTTTTCCACTGCTAGTTAGACACCTTTTTCGAATATCCAAGCTTCCAAAGTTCTGACAGCCAATGAACTTTAAGAACTTAAAGGGAATGATTAAAAGACTTTACTCATGCGTTTGGAAATAAAAGTAGTATCAGTTTAATATAAATAACTGAAGACTAAATATTGATTTCTGTGAATAAATATTGTAAAAGTGTGGGTAGTTCATTCTAATGTTCAATCAGTCAAGAGGAGTCGCTAAGAGATTTTATTTAAGTTATAGGTTTTATGAAAAGCTGCGGGGAATTCCTATGAATTTACTTAAGAAAATTATATGAAAGCGTGCCAACATAAATCAGCTTGACGATATTTTTCTCCAATTTTATACAAAAAAAAATTTTAGATTTTTATTTATACTGTGAAATCTAGAGACACAGAAAATATTAACAATATTTCCGTAATTATTTTCTATAAAGTATCGTCTTGGGATCAAACAAAATATACATCATGAGTTGAAAAAGCAGAAAATTTCATGTTACCTTTTCAAAAACTGTTGGCACTGAACATCCGTTACGTTTTTCGTTTGCTTCACCCTGTTAAAGAGATAATAAAAATGAGCTAGGTGTACTAAATACATTTATCAACTAATTTAGTGTAGTTGTTTAAGAAATGCAGTAGAACTCCAAACATCCAAATTAAATGATACCATAGCCTATCCTGATAATCGAAATATAAGAATAACTGGGTTTATTTTTCCTGTTAGCCAAGTACATATGTATTGTAATGCAAATTAAAGAATTCTATTTTCGAATACTCTACTTTATTTCAATAAATGTTATACAATTATAAATAATTCTGAAGGACAATTATAGAAAACATCTTTTTGGGATAAATTATAAATCTACTGTACTCTCTTTTCATATTAAGCTAATGATAGAAAAGAAATAAAAATGAGTAAATAAATTACTAATAAGTTTAATTTCATTTTGATTACAAGAGGGAAAAAGCGATCATAAAATTGGAGTTTCGAAGGTCTAAAGTCCAGCTAGCTGGAGTTTCATTGTATGTTGTTAATACAGTTATATTCTGGTGAATACTTTTAAGAGTTTATTAACAGAAGAAGGCAATTGAAGAATATCGATTGCAAAACATGACATACGTTTCATATGAAACTGTAGAAGAAATCCGCATTTAGAATTTAAAAAAAAATATTGCTTTATATAATAAATATGAGAAAGTATTTCTCTCTTAAAATAATGATTTTTTTGGGGGGGGAATCGCTTGTACGTGAGGTTTAATTGAAAAATTTTACGTTAAGTTCTTAAAATTTTAAGAGTTAATTCAGTTATTCCATACTGAATTATATACTTATTTATTAAACATCGTGCAATAATTTCTAAATTTATAAGGTATTTTCATTCATTTTTTTACTTCCTTGTACTAAGTAAAAAGGAAGTATTGTAATCTCGGAAAATCTCGGGTATCATATTTCAAAGGAAATATCCATTTTGATCGCTATCCAATGCAAGTTAACGATGTTTTTGCGTGATATCTGAAAGTAAGGACAGAATAAAGGACTCTTTTCACTCAAAAAAATTATAAAACTGATTTAAAATGGAATTTGAAGAAATTTTTTCGAAGCGTCGGTGGGTACGTACGTATGTATGTATGTATCTCGTATAACTCAAAAAACGAGTAGCCTCAGAACGTTGAAATTTTGTTATATAGGACTGCTATAACATGTAAATGTACATCTCCTATTTTGGTTGCAATCGGCCGCACCAAAAGTATATATATATATACATATCCGCTATGTTACTCGGCTCAGTGGGCTCAGTTTTTTTTTTATTCTTTTATGTTGATAAATTGTGCATTTTTTGCTTTAAAATGATTGAATTGTGTTGTTCTTATCTTCCGGTTAAGGTCAACAATTTAAAAGTTGTTTAAGTGCGGCTAAGCCTAATTATTTTTCATATGGCAGCCATATTTATTTACATTTGAAAATTAGGTGAATAGTGGGTTTGTTGCCAATCTAGAGAAACTAAGCTTCACAACAACAAAGCTAACGCCTTCTTTTATTTTTGCGAATTAAGTCATGCTTAATCCATTCTGGAATTTATTCGAGGAAAAAAGCGTTTAAGATTTACTTCGTAATTTTTAATATAAATACTTTGAATTTTATGTATTTTTGCCTTGTCGCGAAGTGAGAACTGAATTAATTCAATGAAAAATACTGAATCGTCTGTAAATAACTGTTTCTTTTTTGTTTGTTTGTTTAATTTCTTTTATACGTCGTTTTAGATTTATCATAGTATTTGAATAGAACATGTGGCAATGATTAGATAATTCTTCAAAATTGTAGGGATTTATATTTATTTTAAATAACTAGTTAAATTTAATTTGAAGTCCTTTCCCATAAGCCTTCCTTCCCCTAATTGTCAGTGCCAGAATATTTAAATTTGGTAGCGTTCGTGAAGGAATGCAAATTCTACCAGTGGGAGAAAAAGCTTAAATATCAAGTTCTAGAAGGGAAAGTTAGACAGCCTGGGAAAACTCTGCGCGTATTGTAGCGTGAGCTTCGACTTAGCAGTTATTGCTGGTTAAACATGGCATTACAACTCTTATTTTTCTGCCACTAAATTTATCAACGCTCTGGTAGGAAACAGGATAGTCTGAGCCCTGTAGCGTAATTCTACTATTTGTTAATATCTTCAAATTTTGAGTTTGGTTCTTACTGCTTCAGTTACCGCCCAAGCAGAGGCGTAGTGTGTTAGCGTCGAGTTGAAGCATTGTAAATAATTTAAAGCGTGTGATAAAGGGTAGTTTTAACCCTTCTTCTGTCCAGTCACTACTCTCCAGATTTCACACAAAAGACAAACAGAAGATCTTATAAAATGATATACATAATTTTTGTGTATTCTGAGTTATAAAAGGAATGAGATGTAACTCTGTCACGTGAACATAGCGCCAGAGTATCGCTATGGTAAACAAATACAGTGAATTTTAAAGAGTGCGTTTATTCTATTGTGATATATCGTTTATTCTATTTATGCGCTATCGACGAATTAGATTTAATTCAATCCAATAATTTAAATGAAATGCAAAATGCGTATAATTTAATATTCCGTACAAGGAAGTCATGTGGTGTATACATCAGATTTTTCACTTTAATGGTAAAGGAAATACAAAATTGAGTCGCATATATAATATCCTGCACTTCTGTATATCACGTAAAGCAATTATCTAGAAAACAGCTTTGCGTGTAACAAAATAATTTGTATTCCTGAGAATAATTCTGAAACTCTTTTGTATCCATTTAAATAGGCATTATTCAATTCTCTCCAATAACTTCTCAAAAATAAATTGACTACTGTTGAAAATTCTAATGACTGCAATCATTTGACGGCCAATTTGTCATGTAGTTATCTATTGTTTCTCAGATGTCTAAAGAGGCATGCGTGCATTTGTTGCGAAAACGGCTTAAAACCTTGGCTATTAGTGCATTTTCTTTCAATACTCCCACTGCAGTAACACTGAACTTTCTCAAGTTCGCCTTAGGTATTTTGAAACTATTTTGTGAAGGAAGTGATAAACTGTCGTATAAGTAGTTTGTATGAGAATGATCAATTAAATTCACTGTATTTTTATTTTCCCTATATAGCTTATTATTTACCGAATTAAACACACATTTTACATAACTATTTTACAGCTCTATCTCTCTCTTGTTGAAAATGAGTCATGATCTATTTAAACGATTTATTTCAAGAAAATGTAAAGTAACTAGTTCTGCTTAAATTATGGCATTTCAATACTTTTCTATACTTCTTTAGAATCATATTAGTTCTCCAGTTTATGAAGTAAATCGGGAAATTACAATTCAAGAATTTTTTTTTACATTTATTTATATTATGTTGCTAGCAATCTTTGATATGTAAAACAGACTTAAATGATAAAGCTGCAAATGTAAGTGAAAGGAGAATATTTTCGAAGTTTTTGGTAATCCTTTTATATTACCTAAGAAATAAAGGTTTCCTTTGAACGCGTAAATCTCTAAGTCATTTCAATCAAATTTCGTTCTTTCTGAGATTGCAGCAAGCATTTGCAGTAAATATTTTTCTATACGTCTTTCGTTATGTATTACAGACGTAAAATGCAATCGGCTGCATGAATATGTAAGATAAAAGCAATTGCTAATTTTAATTTTTCAATAGTCCCTTTATTCTTCATTTTAATTTGCGTACTTCCCCTTCTACCATAAAAATAGTAACTGCCATTTTAAAATTAATGTAACACAACAGTGCACTACCTTATGCAACACTGCAGTGCAGATATCGTTTAACCAATCAGATTAAAGATTTCAGTTAAGAACTGAAGCAGTTTGACGCTATCTCTCACGCTTCTTCTGAATGCATAAGCACTTTTGCGCTTGCTTGACTCTTGCAAACACACACGTGAGCCGCTTCTGTGTATCGTTCATTGTCAGAAGACACGTTGAGCTAAGCTTTCAAAAATCTGGGATGCATATTTTACCCATAATGATGTGAATCAGATTCTGCGTCATAAGAATTAGCTTTATCCAGTAATGAAAGTAGTTAAGTTTACGACTATGTCTATTTGCAGGTGTCATCCTTCTATCTATGTAGTAAAGACTCTCCAAGTTATAAAACGCAATATACCTTTCCAAGCCATTCCAAAACACGAAAATTGTTTTAAAACATATATTTTGCATAAATCTGCAGCAATTAATAACATTTTGAAGTAGACATAATTAATACCATTTTGGGTAAGGTTGCGCAAACCGTGCCGCCACTTAAGTCGTACCTTTTAAATATTAGACTTAACATTACGCCCTCTGCGCCTCTGCCGGCAAAACGAGTTACCCCCTAGCCAACCATACTGTTTCACATCATGTTCTTCTCCCTGCAATATTTGGGAAGACGACCGCGAAGGGAATAAAAATGCAAAGGATGGGTACACGATATATGTGGTGAAGTTCACCAGAAAATGAAAAAATATCTTTGTTATCATTGTTGTAATTAATTGTGTAAATAAATTACTTGAAAAAAAGAAAGTTTCATTACAATTCATTGATTAGTTAGTTATGACTATCTGTTGCACTTCTCATGACATTAACCATCTGATGAGATGTTAACAAGAAATGTAACAGATCGTTCTGCTTTTATTTTATTCCTTTTTCCTTTTATTTTTATTCTCCCGTGTTAATTTTTATTTTTGATTATTTTTACTCTGTATTATGAATTTGTTGCTGCTTTGGGGAAAAAAATGTGAATTTATTCATTGAAATTTTACAAAGTCATTTTGTTAGTGCTGCTAAATTTTCTACAGATTTTAGCACGTTATTTATTTGCAATCTCTATATAAATTTATTACTTTATCAGTCATCTGTTTATTATACATACATACATATACAGAAAGAAACAAGTAGGTGGATAGATAGACAGATGGATTTATAGATAGTTAGAAAGATAGATAAATATAGTTACAGATGTATATATGTACACAAATACTTCAATTTTGAGAGTTTTGTGTTGCTATAAGCATGCATATGTAGGTCGGCAGTAAAATAACTGCCTGAATACGAAGCAAATGAAGAAATTCGGAGAATTAAAGAAATGAAATAGAGAAAAAGGAATAAGCAATAGGTACAAAAAAATCTTAATAATAGAAATTTTCTATCATTTGGCGGGTGTATATATCACCGGGGAAGGGTGTTATAAGGTATTTCTCCCGCCTTCTTCGCCTGCCTTCGTGGTGTAGTAGTCAGCACGCTCGACGCGTAACCGAAAGGTCCGTGGTTCTAGTCCTGGCGAGGGCACTGCATATTTTTCATCTCTTCTGCTTTCAAAAAAAAATACCTAATTATTCTACAGGGGCGCCCGAACTAAAAGGTGTTGGATGATGATTCTCCACCACCGGAATTTAGCGCTTGGGTCCCCTGAACCCCAGTCTCCCTTTAAAATGGGGGAGTATATAAGGTATTTCTCCAGCCTTCTTCGCATGCCTTCGTGGTGTAATGGTCAGCACGCTTGACGCGTAATCAAGAAGTCCGTGGTTCAATTCCCGGCGAAGGCATTGCTCACTTTTCCTCACTCCTGCTCCGAAATAACCTAATGATTCTCCAGTGTAACCTATGATATAGTGTAATCAAACATTACCAGTAACATTTCTGAGTTTACAGCATGAACGGCATTACATAATTTTTAATGAAGATGAAATAAGGTTAGTAGCTATGCACTCTTCCTCTGCTTGACTTTTCAAAATAAAGGCAAATGAAGCAAGATGAAGGAATGTAAATGAAGAATTATAGATAAAAGGAAAACTACGAGTAGTAGCAAAATAGCCTGTTCTTGTAAATAGTTATTAAATTACATGACTGCAAGAAAAATCGGATTTTCACTATTTTACTAAGCAGCTTTATTTAAAAATGTTTTGTACAAGAATACGCCCAAAAAAAGGATTAATTTTATAAAATTAATTCACGTATCTAAAGCTTTTCTTATTATTTAATTTATTTCCTTTTACTGTTTCTTATAATCTTCTTTCTAAAATCCTTTAGAAAGTTTTAGGTACTTCCAGTTAAAATTTTCTTCGGAATAATTTGTTTTTCAAGTGCGTACAGTATGAATTCACGTGTCTGAAGTTTTGAAAGAATTTCATTTTACTTTTCTTCAGATATGCTTTTTGTAAATGTGGACACTTACAAACATCTTCTAATTAAAATTAATTGTTACATTGTCAAATAAAAATCAAATTTATCAAACTAGTTTTAAGATTTTATTCGACAAAAAAGAACATTAAAATGGGTTCTCATCAATATACGTTCTAGCAGATATGGAAAAATTTCAATTACTACTCTTAACTCCTCTTTCGACAATAACGTTTACATAGATAAAACGTTCATTCTAAAATAGTACTGTCGTGTCTAGTGTCTAGTAGTGAATCATTACGAGGAATAATCTCTCTAGAACCTTGTAAAAATTTGCCTCGACGGGGAACCTAATTCAGGATGTCAATATCAACACACCAGTATTTGAATACTAAGTAATTACAACGTTCTAGCTAAACCACATATTAAACTTCTTAATTAAGTACACTTTTCCGAAATTAAACAATCTAACAAAGTCCTCCTGTTGAATTATTAACATAATGATTTTGTTAAGTGTATAGGAAAGCCTGTGCAAGCCCCTTCCAGGCGGCAACAAAAATCTAAACCTAATTTCTAAAAATCTAGCGTAATAAATATAACTGTAATTAGTAATAAATACAGTACAAAAGGAAAATATTCACCACGAAGAGAACATAGAGGAAATAATTGCTGTATAGCGATGTCCACAAGATTTATCTGCCCTTGGGTGTTTGTTTTTGCGAAGCAACCATACAAGGACTAGAATGCTTCTTAGGGAAATTTGTTCGTAATTCCATGCTAAGAAAATCACAAAATCCCTTTAGCCAGCCCAACGTTAGGACACAAAAACAAGACGAAATCTAACGTGTGCAACCTTATAACTGCTTTACTAGCTGATGCCCGTGCCTAAGAAAAATGATGTACGTAAATAAAACTACATTAATATCACTTTCTAATATTCTCACCAGTCTTGAAACTCCCAGCTTTACAAGCTATAAGAAGACTAGGTTTCATTCTACCTCCTTACTCTTGTCACTCTTCCTCATCAGTCACCTCTATGAAGAAAATTTTCATCACCACCGAGCTAAAACCTCAAGTTGATAGAATAATAACGAGAGAAGCAAAAAATAACTAGAGAATTATAAATTGCCTAAAGCAGCGATGCTCAATCGATGGTATGCAAAGCGAAAAACAAGCGGTACGCAAAAAAAAACGAAATATTTTTAAATATTAAATTCAAAAATTAAATCCCCGGCATCCTGTTGAGGTTTCCTCTTTACCACTCGTAAATTTATGCGACCTGAGATTTGTTCAAGGTCAATAGCCGCTCTTAGACTTTAGCAAAATAATCAGTTTTTATTTTTACAAACATTCTTTTAGCCATAGACATTACAAAATTTGTTATAAATGATGTTTTTTAAAAAGAGTAATAGAAATAGAGGTTGTATTTAATAGGAAATAAATATAAGTTCCTATAAAATGATAATTGTATCTCATTAGTTCTTTTAGAGTTGATCGATATATTAGCATGTCTAATTTTATGTCGCCATCATTTCCAGGTTCGTATTGCTCTATTTTCAATTAGAATCAGTTTTTTACGTCGATTTGCTGTCTCTAACAGCTTGAAATTTGGCTTCTTGTTGCATTACATTTCTTACTTTTCTTCTCGATTTGAGAATATCGTCGTTTGTTTTAAAAAAAATCGTAACACATTGAGTATTTAAGTATTTGCGAAAAAATGATAAAACAAACTTGGATTTCAAAATGGAAAAAAGGCTAGGACTGACTAAGAGGAAAAGAAATGATTCACAGATGATGGATCCAGAGCAGTCTACTAGCACTAAGAATATTGAAAAGAAAAGAAAAATTATTTATAGAAAATATAATGAAAGTTATTTATCATTTGGGCTTAATTGGAATGGAGACGAAATGGACCCTCAACCTTAATGTGTTTTTGATGTGAACTATTATCCAATCAAAGTATGAAACCAGCGTTTCTTAAAAGGCATCTTGTATCTAAGCATGCCAATTTAAAGCATAAATCTGAAGAAACTTTTAAGAGAAAGTTATCGGATTTCAAGTATAGTAAATAATTAATGAAAAGTTTTGCTACTTCTAGTGAAAGAGCTTTGGAAGCTAGTTACCTAGTAAGCCTAAGAATTGCCAAGATTGGGCAGGCTCACACTATTGGAGAAAACCTTATATTACCAGAAGCTAAAGATATCGTTTTAACATTATTCAACGAAAAAACGGCTATTGAAAGTAATAATATTCCGTTATCAAATGCTACAGTAAGTCAACGAAGTCATAAAATCGTAAATTTCATAAAAGGGACACTTATTCAAAAAATAAAAAACAAAGAGTATTTCTCATTGCAAGTGGATGAAAGTACTGGCATAACGAACTTTGTTCAATTATAAGTTTACATACGTTTCGAAGATGTTAAACGAATTGCCAAAGAGTATTTATTTTGTGAATCTCTTCATGATAGAGCAACTGCAAATAAAATTTTCAGAGTAATTGGCAGTTTTATGTCTGAAAATGATATTCCTTGGTATAAGTGCATTGCCGTATGCAGTGAAGGAGCTCGGTCTTTAACAGGAAAACATTCCGGTGTTATTTCTCAAATAAAGAAAGTCGCGCCTGAAACTAAATTTAGTAGCGAAAACAATTCCCGAAAACCTGACAATCGTTTTAAATCAAGCTGTGAAAATTGTTAATTTTATTAAAAGCTGAGCCTTAAATTCAAGAATATTTACTATGTTATGCCAAGAGATGGGCAGTGAACATGAAACACTTTTGTAACATTTCGAAATAAGGTAGTTAGTTATCCAGAGGCAAAATTTTCAATCATGGTTTCGAACCTCGATCAGAAATTTAACTTTTCCTCCGTGATTCAAAATTTGAATTGCAAAAATATTTATTTAGTGAATTATAATTTCCGAGTTTAGCATATTTAGTTGATATTTTTTGGAAAGTTAAATTATTTAAATTTAGAATTACAAGGACAAAGTGCTAATTTGTTTACCAATAAAGATAAAATAAATGCAACGATAAAAAAAATTGAACTAATGACCCAAAAATTAGATAATAATATTTTAAGCTTTTTACCACTTTTAAAAAGTTTTCTAACCGAAAATAATTTGAAAATAAAAGAAGAATTAGCATCCGACATTCAAAGTCATTGTTTTTCATTGATAAATAATTTGAACATGTATTTTCCCGAGAATTATGAAAGAGAAAATTGGATTAGAAATCCAATTTTGTTCAAATATACCTGGAATTTTATCTCGTGAAGAAAAAGAATATTCCTGTGATCGAACTGTAACTGAAGATTTAAAAAATAATACACTTGTTAAGTTTTGGCTGAATCGAAAAAAAGAATTTAAAGACACTTTAAATAAAGCTATCAAATTTTTATTGCCTTTTTGCTAGCCCGATTTGTGGGAACAAGAATTTTCTTCCATGTTATATTTGAGAAATAACTACAGAACAAAACGAAAAGTGGATCCTAATTTGCGGTTAAAACTAAGTGAAAGACCAGACATAAAGAAACTGATCTCGCTTAAACAGGCCAAAATTTCGCACTAAAATTTAGAATTGAAGTATTATAGCATAAATTTTAATAATTAAAATGGTAACTAGTTTTTTTATATATTATTTAAATATTTCTATTGAGAAATTGAAAAATAATCATTGTAAAATGTAGTGGTGGTACTAAAGTTTTTCAATTGTTGTTTAGATGGTACACTTTAGTCAAAAGCTTGCCAACCGCATTTATTGGCATTTACTAGTAAGCAGTTACTTACACAATTAAATGTATTCTGCAAGTGGTAATTTGGGAAGCCTGATTACAAATGTAATAGTTACTAGTTTCTGCGTACACATTTAACAAATTTGAATTTTCGCTTTCTGAAGAGGTAAAATCTAATTTTAGAATCAGTCATTGAAAAGAGCTTCATTTACTCACTCATTTAGCTCAAAAATACATTAAAGTTAGTTTCTAACAGTTAGTTACTTATAAGGTGTTCAGCAATTTTCTAAGAAAGTTTGATGCAAGTTACAAACTTAGAATATTCTAACTACCATCATGAACTTAACCAGGTAAATGTTAGCAAATTAATTTCTATACTTTCGAAGAGAGTGAATCCGGGCAAATGTGAACATAAGAGATCCAGCAAAAGAAATTCAAAGAAAAGAAGCTAATATTTTAATTTTATGAACACACACACATGATATTTTTCCTTAATACCAGGTTTGGTTACAAATGTAAAATTTTTGGAAAGGAAGAATGGTGTAGCAGTTTTGAGACATAATTCTGAGATTATTTGATAAGAATTAAGTATTAAAACTCTATAAATTGAGTTACTTTCGTATCTATACACTATAAAATATATCACATAAAATCGTACTATATCGTACACACTAGGGTAATTTACATCATAATATATTTGACTCATCTCAATATTTGTAGTGAAAGTAAAATATATATATCTTCAAAAACTGCAAGCAGGATTTAATACTTTGCAACACTTTAATTGAATCACCAAATGCCGTTACTTTGAAGTTTGGGAAAACAAATTGCCATTCCGAACTGGGAACCTCGAAATTTTCTGAGATATAATTAACAGTCGTGCTAATGAAGCTGATATTGTCTTCAGAAGTATCAGGAATTTTCAATACAGTTTGAATGAGGATTTAGATGACCAGCGTTGCTATGTACTAGAATTGTTCATCGTCACATAACTACGTATTAGGTGAGGTACAATGGCTATAGATATATTTTATTTGTTTATATTGACTTCATTCGACAACATTCAGAAGTAAAGATTTAAATTATACTTCTAATTTTAAAATAAAAGTGATATATATTTCGTAAAACGTGGTAAGTTTTCGAATGCAGCATTCACTGTTGAAGGATGTGCACAGTTGCGCATGTTGAAAACTTTATAAAATGCATCATATTCTTTTCTTCGATTAAATCACGCACCATATTTTTAATTACAAAATTATGGTTAAAAAAGGACCCGAAATACCTAAGTGAATAAAACGAATAACAAGCTATAAATTTATACCAAGTGAATGCCAAGTTAGAAATGGGGCAAAAATGAAATCTATTATTTAATATTTTAGCAATGCACTTGAAATTGCTTTCACCTCAAATAAACACTTGCATCAGAAAGTATTGCCCCAAAACTTTAAAAAATACATATCAATACTTTTTAATTAAGATTAAATTTTCAAACGTAGATGAACATTTTACACATCGTTCTGCAATTTATAATGATACTACTTTGAAGTATACGAAAAACAATTGTTTGCTTTTAAATATTAAAAGCGCAATTAATGCACTTCCTCCTGAAATTTTAATACATTCCATAAATTAAAAAATATTTCTTGTTAGAATTTAGGATATAAAGTGTGAGATGACATTGTATATACATTATTCATTCATTTAAATTAAAAGTTTTAGACGAAACTTTGTGTTGAAGAGAAGTTTTAGAGAAAATAGTTAGAATCTACACATGAATAAAAGATTTTAAGTGAAAACTTCTTACTTGTATGCATTCAGAGCGGTCATCCATGATGACAACACAGATGAATACAGGCGTATTATTACTTAAATGTGATCATACTGCGTCTCAGCGTTTCGTAACACTTTCCGTGTCATGATTGTTCGTTCTTTCCAGGAACAAGTAGTAACATAACTAGCAGTTTTTTACTTTTTTACTTTTATTTTTTTTTTATTCTTCAGTACATGTACGTAAACAAATCACTGATTTTCTAATCAGATATTAGTGGATAAGGCAATGTCCACGCCTTTGTTATCAGATACTGAAGTGAGTTGGAGAAGTAAGTAGGGATATCCCAAGATGCGTACACAAGTCCAGTGCTAATCTCAAAGATCCTAGTCACAAAATGGAAATTTAGTGTATTGCTACAGGACTGGCTGCTAGTTTTTTTATTTAACCTGCAGTCGCAATTAAATTTCATGATTAAATATAATGAAATTAATATCTCATATAATTGCTAATATTTGTTTCCAAAACTTGCTTTCCTTTTTCTCTGTGGGATCTGCGGAAAGGGACAAAGTTGATTGAAATAACGTTCAGAATCATTAATTTCAAATAAGCATAATCGGAATACATGAACTTAAAATTTTTTGGTACAATCGCAAATTTTCAAAACTTATAAGTGATTTTAAAAGATTTTTTTTATTTATCTGGACGACATAAATGTAATGAAAGGTATAAAACTTTACAGGATATTTTTTTAATAATTTGATATATTTTAGTTTAGATAGCAACACTGGATTTTCTTAAATAGATCAGCATTGGATTCCAAACCAGTTTTCTTGTAAATGGCTAAGATTATCAGATCTGTTTTTATGCAACAAAAACCAATGAGTGAAAGAAATTCAGGAACATTTTTCTTCTATCTTTCTCCTTAAATTCTAAGAATTATTTTGAAAGAAACCTGGAAAATAAACTAAATAAGTTTTGTAGCATTCATTATTTTAATTAACCAAATTATTTTTAGTTTGAACTTTCCTATCGAATTCTCAAAGTTTCAGTTGCTGCCCGAATTTAGCGCGAGTGAGATATTTATGCAAATCGCATATATCTGTTAGCAGTTAAAAGGCAGGAGTTAACGAGGGGAAAGACACCTTCGATCGGGTATGGCTGGATGCCCTCATATACAAACTACACCACCTGGGTTTTCCAGGCCACATCACTAACATTATTCACTCCTACCTAACCGGTAGACACTTCGTTGTTCACGTTTCTGGAACACTCTCATCCCCCCGTGCTATTCTCGCAGGGGTCCCCCAGGGGTCCCTTTTGGGCCCCACTTTATTCAACCTCTACGTGAACGACATCCCCACTACAGACAACACTACACTCGCAATGTATGCTGATGACACTGCGATCCTGACTCAAACTGCATTTGTTGGTTCAGCAATCCAACGATTACAAAATCACATACAATTACTTGAGACTTGGCTGACCAAATGGAAGGTCAAAATCAACGTGGACAAGACCACAGCAATTTTGTTCACCAAAAAAGAAAAATTTCCAAATCAGCTGAAACTCTATGGAGAGACCATCCCCTGGGCCAAGCAAGTCCTTTATTTGGGGGTGATCCTCAGTAAAAGATTCTCATGGAACCCACATATTACATGTTGTTTGAAAAAGTTTCGAGCACGTAAAGCATCACTTAACCCCTTAATTGCTCGAAACAGTGTTTTATCTATAGATAATAAGTTGCTTATCTACAAAACCATGTTGCGTTCTATTCTTTGTTATGCATGCCCGGTATGGGCGTATTCTAATAAGTCCATTCGATCAAAACTCCAGACAGCTCAGAACTGTGTTCTGAGACAGATTGTATGTGCCCCATGGTACATTAGGAATGCTAAAATTCATGAAGAATTAAAAATTGAACTGGTCAGGTCGTTCTGTGTTCGCCTGGCCAGACGTTTTTTCGATGGATTATATAATTTAAATAATCCCTCCATCACCTTGTATAGTTATGATATATATGACGATAATAATTTCCATCGCCCCATGGCGATACTCAACGATTGTATGCCATAATCCGATCTCCTCTGTATTTAATGTGCCTCTTTGTATCTGCTGCTCTCTCTCTCCTGTGTTTCTATAGATGAACTATTGTATTCAATTGTCTTTTGTAACCTTTATACCTCTATTTTGTCACACCAAAAGTGCGCACTTTTCCTTGCTTAATTCTGTATTTTATTTCAGAACCACCAGCTCGTTCGGCTTTCTGCACATTTGATTATAATTACCACTGCTGAGGTATAGACTTTAATTTGTAAATACTGCATATATCTTCTTTTATTTTTTACTCTAGTGAGCATCTGCTCCATTTAAGATTATCATAAAAAAACTATTACTAATTTAATGTAAGCTATTTTTTGTATACATATTGTTAGAAACCTACTAATGATATTCGATGAGGGGTAGGGCCTTCGGCCCAGGCACCCTGGTGCCAGCACCATGCGACTCTCGGGGGGAAAAAAAGAGCCTTGGATTTATCGCCGTAAGGCTGTGCGCGCAAAGATTTCCTCTGTCTACTGAAAGTTCGCCTTCATAGGCAATTTGCAATTACCAGTGTTTGCTAGTGAAATTCGCATAATTGCATTTCACTAAGAGTTAAGCTTCCGTCGCCGTCCTACTTAGAATTAAGTTAGGGAATTGAATTTGTTAACACACCTTATTTTCATATTATTTTAGTTCAGCCCAAGTAGTGGCTTACTCTCAATTGGAAGAGCTGTAAATATTTGAATTAAAGGGTCACTTTTAAACCCTCCTTCTGACTTTGTAGTTTCTGCAACACTAAAGGACATAGCCTAGATTTGCTCACTGTCCTCCACATAAGGTTTCACAGTTTATGCTCACGAAAAGAGTCAAGAGGTTGAAGGAGGAACCTTATACTTTTACGATTATATTTGCCTTTTATAGTATTGAATACTGATTTACGGCTCTCTTTGCAAGCACGTTTATTCTTTTAGTACAGTTGCACGAAATGCCATGGGACAAAATAGCAGCCGTAAAACATCACAGGAAGTATGCATTTTACATGTCCAAGAAGTTAGAGAATGTCTAAAGATACGCTTTCATGGATTTTGAGGTCTTATTTACAACTAGGCCTCTTTATCACGGTGTTTTAAATCAGAAGATTAAGTTCGCAGTATTAGATGAACTTCTCCTACTGAGCATGGTGAGCAGGGTATAGTGGCTCAGCATTGATTTGGTCCGTTTTTTGTTACGGAAAAGCACACTAGGACTATCTGCTTGGAGAAAGAGATACTTTCATAGAAGCCTTTTTAAGTACTGCCACTTTACACATGGGAAAGACCACGACAGTACCCAAGCATTCATTCATTCATTCACCCAGCTCATTCATTCATTATAATTATTCGAAATCCAGGTCAGACTACAGTATTCAAAGATCTTATTCTACTTTGTAACAAGTAAGCAGTTTTTTGGCGTAAGAAGAGTGAATTTAACATCAAAACCCAACCCGGAGCGAGTAACGATGTTGCTGGTAACTTGGATTAAGGGTGTGGCATGCGCGAAAGGCTTGCATGAGCGTTTTCATAGTTTTCCTCGTGTCTAACAGGAATCCCAGACAGTGTCTCTTGGAAAATCTGGGTGAAGGCATTCCTCTCTTTAGGCAGATAGCCTTAAAGCCCTGCCTCCAACCGGGATAGTGGTTAGTGACTCTGACTGTCGTACCGAAGGGCTCGATTTCGAATACCGAAAAAGGTATGGATGTTTCTAAATGCATAGTGTTTGTGCGTAATGGGACACTCTAAATATGCAGCCAGCTGAAAGTCTTCTTGAGAGTTTGGTGGTAGGGGAAGAAGGATGGGAGAATCTCGGAACCGTTCCCCCTCCACAAAATCTGAGGGCGGAACTCAGCTAAAGTCCGGCTGTCCCCTATATGGTGCTCAAGCCTCTTGACAACAACAATCGCAGTTGGCTCCTTGCACGATGAATGTCGTGGGCTTGTGCTGACCATTCTCAGGCAACTGAGACTTGTAACACCAAAAACAATCCTAATCTTTTGGCCACTGAGGCCGTTCGCTATGAAGCTGAGAGCTTGTAAGTACACCAGCCATTCATTCTTCGCAAATTCTGATTATGTAAATTCTGGAACAAGTTGGTCGAAGATACGATTCGTCAAAAGTTTCAATTCTACTATTTGGAATTTTAAAAATCTTCGAGTTTAAAAAACAAAGTTTCTAGGATAATTAAATTCTTCAAAATTATTAATACTAATGGTATTCAAAATATCTAATTTTAGGGTCTTTTTCTAACGCTTTTGATTTTAGTAATTTTAATACTGGAAATAAGACCTAATTTAGTGGTTTCAGTACAGAAGATACTTAGACAATGAAAGGTTAGGGGACTAAATCTTCATGTAATTTCAGGTTTAATTATGTTTCTAAAGGATGTCATGTCAGAAGCACAATAATTAAGCATTGTATACAAATAATAGGGTTTAAAAAATTAAGCAAATTTCTTGAAATTCTGGTCACCCAGTTTAGAGAAATTATGCACGCGAGCAGTAAAATCACATTTTTTTATGAAACTCCTCAAATGAAAAATAAAATTATCTCGAAATCATATTAGCACATTATCTTCTTAAAATTAGTAAATATATATATGTGAATAAGTTCACTTTTCTATCATGCGTAACTGTATATTTGTATAAAATAGTATATAAAATCATTATATATAATGTTCAGGGGATTAAATGCAAGGTTTTCAAAATGTTCATCTCGTGTCAAAAATTTCAAGTTCTCTGGCAGCCGTAAAGAACATGAATAGATGTTAAGAAGAAATAGATGTTAATAATTTGCTGTCTTCCTTCTCTGGTAAAAAATAATATTAAAAATATGGTGGCACAAACTTATTTTCTAGAGTAGAAAGCTGAAATAAAACCTTCAAGCTGTCATCGTTCGCTGAAATGCAGATGTAAACAAACCATCTGGCACTTTAAATGGCAAAAGCTTGAAACTATTTTTTAGCGAAACTTTGGCTTTAGAGAATTTTGACATGAGATTTGTTTCAAAATACTTATAAAAATTGCATTTTAACTTTAAAGCATAAAATAATTTTCTATATTTTCGAAAGGAGGTCTTTTTAAATGTATCTAGCCCATTAAATAAAATTTTGAGACATTTGTTTCTATGAAAGCTCAAATATTCATCAGTAAAATTACATAATTTCAAGCGTTATTAAAAAACTCGAATTTATTCGATATACCCACGATAAAATTTTTGGACGTATAATTTTAAATATTTTATCAAACTTAAATATATTTGCATTTTTATGTGATGATAACAGAGAAGCATCTTAAACACATTAGTCATGCCTCAGAAGGTAATAGTCCATATATGGATGTCTACATGGAACAAAGCAATTGAAAAATGTCAGTTCCATTCATAAATTTCCATAGTGTTCCATGGAATAGTACCTTATCACTTCCTAAAATTTTCATAAGTCCGAAAGAAAACATGTAATGCATGATGATACATTCGAATAGTTTTGTTCTTTAGGAATAGAAGACTATAAATAGATTTTAAAAGAATAAACTTTCGAATTACAAGAAACTATTTAATATCTAATCATAGTTTTTAAGTCATGGAGAGGAAATCTACTTACCTGCATGCTTTCGGATAGAACTGGTACAGGCATTGTGTTTCAAGTAGAGCGAAGGAAAACAATGGGCGCTGTTATTCCGCTGATGAACGTTTCAAATGAGCTGTAAACGTTTCGAAACTATTTCTCCTTTATATCACGTACGAATATTGATGGAATGAATATAGATTATAAAGAACTTAACAACAATAGAGAAGAAAAATAATAAGTAATGAATTAATTTTCAAATCTCTTCAACTTAACTCTCAGTTTCGACTAATAATTTCTCGTATGCTTACAGAATATATATAATTTGTCAGATTCCGGTTAAATTTGTATCTGACTCAACCTTATTCAGTTATATCCTGTTCCCCGGCCTTCTGGAATTCAGGAGTCAGGTTTTCTTAGAATTATAATTAAGTTCCGTAAGGTCTCTGATAATCGTAACGATTCCGTAACGTCTGTCCGCCTTATCTCCACCGACACAAGAAGAATTAATATTCGTTTAAAAAAATAAAGAAAAGAGATAAGAAATTTGTGGTATTTTCAGGCAGGTGTTATTGAGGCCGATGAGTTTATTTATTTGCTCTACAAAGAAAGCTTCATCCGGTGAACTAATTTTTAAGTTATATTTATAATAGCTGAGAAAAGCCCATGTGTATTTTTTATCTATGTACGTAAACCCCATGCACATAACATAAGGATAATTTACCGGAGCTTACCTGTCTCTTGGCGCTAATTTTGGCAAACATTGAGTTGGATATAAGGATATTCCTCACTCCGACAACATCTGTCTGATTCTATACCACGTAGAAGCGGAACTTGTTCGGAAGCATATTACAGTAGCAACGTAATATGTTACGTAATAAAATAACATTTTCTCGGAAAACTGGGAATAAAAATAACTCACAGAAACAGTTACCATTCTCTATTTTCATAACTATAGCTTGTAAATTTTCCTCGATGAACTTTATGACTACAAAATTTGAGTCAGCGTTACTTATTTTCAAATATTATAAGTGTATAATTTTAGCTATATAACTATATAAAAGAACCTTCTTATCATATTATCAGATAATGCTTGGTTTGATTACTTAAATATGGCATGAATGCGAAGGTTATCTGCTTAAGAAGGGAGATGCCTTCATGGAGAATTTGAAAGTGAAGCCGACTTGCATCCAATTTACACATGTAAAATACCATGAAAACCATAAAGCCAGACCCTTTGGCTGAGTTCGGACCTGGATTGAACTACTAAAATTCATCGATCTGAAACATTGGAGAGAGAAGCCGATCTGAAATATTGCCACTAGAGCGGCGTCAGATGGCGTTGATGACATTATGTATGTATATATGCATTATATAGACCATGAAAGGTGGGCAGCCTTCTAACAGGAAGTAACATAAACATAAATATTTCAAATTTGAAACAAAAAAAATTTTTAATTAAAAAATCTGAAAGGTTTCAGATTTTAAACTACGTCCAAAGGGGCGTGTTTTTAACGTTTCGTGTGTTAATTTTTATTTATTAAATATCATGTTCTTCGCACTCAAACCATAAAATTCAGTTCAACAGCAATATCGCAAAATAATTTTAAAATGAGCATATTTGTAGAATTTCCGATACACAGTTCCGCGCGCTTTCGATAAAAAGTTTTTTCCCCCCGTAGAGTGTTGCCATTGCTCGTTTTTAAATCGTTGAGTTTGTTCATCAAAAATTCGTTAAAGTTTTACAAAATATGAAATAGATAATAAATCAAATTCCAAATTTGGTCTTCCAGATGCGCATTTTCGCTTGGAAACGTACGCTATTCAAAATTCGATGGCTCTAGGTACCGTTGTTTTATCACATTTGGACAAATACGCATACAATAATGCAGATTCTTCATTATTTAATTTCTTTAAATATAATACAGGGCGATAACATTTGGTGGCAACAATTTGAAAAGTGATACAGACGTTTATAGTGAATCAACGCAAAATCGCAAAGCGAAAACAATAGTCCTCAGGGACAAAGCCCCTTTGGACTAATAAAATTAATAAGACTGTTACAAAATACTAAAAAAAATGATAAAAATTCCTTTTTCAAGGAATAACAGAAGAATTTTCACCAGAGACACGTTTCTGAATGCCTAGATAATTGTTAATAATGAAAATACTTTTTAAAATTTTAAAAGATAATTTATAGAGACATTGGGTACGTTTTGAAAGCAGGAGCTGGGAGAAATGAGTAGTTCCCTCGCCGCGTCTAGAACCTTGGATCTCTCAAATACACGTCGAGTGTACTGGCCATTACACCACGAAAGCATGTTAAGAAGGCGGGAGAAATAACTTATAAATTAAAACGATTAAAGTTCCTTGAAAGTGCAACAAAGCAATTTTTGTTTTAATTTTTAGCTTCATTAATCATGAAGATATAATCTACTCCGAAATATCCCCCTCCCCCCAAAAAAATAATCATAAGCATTTTAAATAGGATAATAAAAAGGGATTTTTGGATAACAAACAAGAATGATAAATAATTTATTATTTCGGGTAAACAACTAATCATTTTAAACTTGTATAGTTTTCATTTTCTCCCTCAAAAGTAGATTGAAAGCTTAACGGTCAGCGAGGCCCGGAGTAGTAGGTTATCTATCTATTGCAAAATATTAGAATAATACTAAAATCTACTGTCTTTGGTCAAGAATTCAGTATTAAAGTACACAGATTATTTATTTGCAAAGTAATACTGTTTTTAATGACTATGATTATTTTGGATTGCGTCAAAAGTAAGTCGTGAGATATATTTGTCAAAGGGAAGGAAAGAATTCACGGAGTTTGGAAAAAAAGAAAAAATACTGCCTCATTACACGTGGGTACTCGAATCTGCCACGAAATCTGCCATGCAGTTGTAAGTTATTTTCTCCCTCTTTACCTTACGCATTCATGCTGCAACTGGAGAGCACATCCGGCTAGCATTTGGAAAATCTGGAGTTCGTATTCCGGCGAGAGCTATTGTTGATTTCTCTTCATTTTCTGGCTTCGAAAATACCGAAATAACTTCTACAGTGGCGCTCGAACGACAATCCGTTACCATCAGAATTCGGCGATTGGGTCCCCTTTAAGAAATAGAGAATAAAAGGTATTTGATACTTCTTTACGACATGACTTGGTAGTCTAATCGGAAAGCCCATCCGGCTAACAATCGATGGATTCTAGAAAAGATTTTATAGTTTCTTTCTTTCTTTCCTTTTTTTTCAGAAGTTATAGAGTCTTCGTATTCTTTTAGAGAGCATACGACGTTGACTCTACGTCGAAAACGAAGTAGCGAATTCTCGCTATATCTTTAAGAATAAATACCGCAGAAGAAAGGTTTTAAGTAACCTTTTTATTTAAACTAAATTATAACAGAATCACGCACTTCGTGCTCACAAATCACCACCACTTGTGGCTAACGTAAGTTAACATAAAATATGAATGTAACATATAAGTAATAAGTAATATGTAACATATAAGTAATAAGTTTCCAGTTCTGGCTCCTTAGCTTAACTAAACGCTAAATCGGCTGCACACAGCAAATCCGAGCCTAGAAATATCAGTATAAACTGAAAAGTGTCTAACACAGGCTAGAGAGCTAATTTCAAACGCGCGGCATAAAGTCCGCTACTACTCTTTTCAGATTCTTGAAACGCAACTTAAATACTGCTTCTGAAACACGTTCAGAATTTTCCTCTACGTCATAACAAATTTACATTTCGGCAGGAAACTGAAATCAGGAGGAAAAGGAAAACTAAAAATAATTGGTTAGAATAAAATAAATCTTCACAAAGTTTTCTTCATCTCGTATTTTTACCTTAAAATTTTTTAAGTATATTAGCTAAGCGTGGACAGTATGTGAAATATGAATGAAAAAAAAAACCATTCGATATAAATGCGTGAATTACAAAATTCAGATCTCCTACATGCAAAGTCAAGACTTATTTATCTTCCAAAAAATGTTTAACTATAGTATTTACATATTAGTTACTTAGTATTTACATAATGTTAAGGGTAAGTATAGGAATAAGTCTTCAAGAATTAAATTTTGGGGTCGAGAGCATAAGAAATTGTAGAATAACTGACTACAATAAACTCACACTGAAGTACAAATAAACTAAAATTAATTGGATTAGATTGCTTAGAGTTATCGCGGTGAAAAACTGACGATCATGCGTATCGTAAACAAATGTGAGCGACGGACATATTCAAAGCTAGGAAATACCCCCCCGGGGCAAAGAACCCTATCCATCAAAATAGGGGGGGGGCGGAACTGAGCCAAACCGCACTGCCACCTGAATGGTGCTCAAGGCTGTTGCCAACGGCAGGCGTATTCTAGCGCTCCTTGCCGGCAGGAATTTCGTGGGCTTTGGCTGACTACGTCAGACAAGTGAGCATAAGCAACAGCAACATATATATGTGGAGCTCAACGAAACCATCAGTCACAGTCTCGGTAAAGTTTGCAGATCTAGATGTGAGTTGCACATGTTTAACATTTTACTTGAACAGCTTTAAGAAGTTGAAGTTAGAAGGCTGTATGCGTATTACCTAATAAGGAATAGTTCAGTGTATGTGCAATTTTTTGTCATCTTCCAATCTCCAAACAATATTGTAAATGCTGACCGTAAATACAGAATTTAAAAACAGTTGCAATTCCCACGAGATCTCGTGAAGAAAGCAATATTTTTTGCAAGAATATGGTTATCTTTTAATTATGCTCTTAAAATGTGTACCAGTATTAAAATTAAGTTATGTCCTTTCAACAACAGGCTGTTAGCTCTTTATTGATTTATTACTGAGAGGCATATTAACAGCCAAAGTCACGCTTGCATGAAAGGAATTAAAAAGCAGGGCAAAGAATGACCAAGGAAGTTAAGAACAATAAAATGCAACATTTTAGACTGACTGCAGAACACTCTACCAATTAAAAGCTTTCTTTGAGCCATACAAAATTTGATCTAAGAAACGTTACACTCCATTGAAAAGCGCACTTTGCTAACTTTTTAGTCATTTATATCCCAAAAATATATTTATGAAATAAAATTTGATTAAAAAATTGCATGCATGCAGTTTTGTGAATTAAAACTGCTCTTAAATAGCCACCAAAATCTTTCACTATACATTATAAAGGAGTTTCCAGTTTAATTGGCGCAGTTTTTTTTTTCTATATTATTGTGGAAAATACCAGTTTGTGACTGCGTGTACGATATTTTCTTTTATGCCACACTACCCAGAACGAAAGATGAAACAATTTATGCATAGTTTGGTATAGTATAGAAGAGGGGAATCAAGTAAAAGAATTCAGTCAATTCTAATGTACAACTAATGAAACCGAAGAACTTCAAAGTTGTTTTACATAATGCGTCTGTTATCACGAGTTGAAAACAATATTAATTGAAATTTTACGTTTTTGAACGTACTTATTCCAAGAAGAATTTGGTAAATATTTATTTGCTGTGGAAGAAAATTCATATATGTCGCCCGCGTTTTGTAAAAATGAAACTAATATATGAAGCATAATTATTTGTTTTCATTTGTCTGATGATTTACTTTTACGGTTAGTTTAGATAGTTATAATATATAAATATATAATATTAAAATATTTATAATATAATAAATATTAAAAATAAACTTAAATAAATGAAACCCTTCAAACTCTTTAGGGTCTCTTAACCTATTTTTATTTTCGGAGCTATGAAAATTTAATTTTTCCTTCATTAACGGAAAATTATAAACTGAAATTTTAAATTGAATTGAAATTAATATTTCAAGTCACACAAAATGTCTCATTATTGAAAAGAAAAGTCTTTTAGTGGTTAATCAACGATTGCAAAGCTCGCTCCTATTTATTTTGTGAGTCAACTACCTGCGGGAAATTATGCCTAAGGGAAGAGAGCATTTTAACGTATTGACTGCCACGACAACTTGTAAGAAAACCTCCTTTGGGTCAACGAGCACTCTATACTATCCGCCAATTGTTTCCATTTGGTTTGGTTTTGGTTTGATGATTACGGTAAAGCCTCGAGGGCTATCTGCCCAAGGAAAGGAATGCCTTCGTAGAGGACTTTCTAAGGGCAACTGGCTCGTATACTCGTAACACATGGGGAAAACCTCGGACCAAACTACCAGTGTTCAGGGACTTTAGCGCTCGGCTGCTTGTGGGCTGAATTGTTTCTGATCGTAGAAGTTTAGAATATTTGGAACGAAATATTTTGGGACTTGCATTCACCTTAAAATCTTTCTTCGAGAACGAAGTATTTAAGAAAGGGTGTGACATTCGAAAATTATTTCTTCTTTTCCAAATATTTTTTCTGTAGTGACAAATGGTTGAAATTTTTATGTGTTTTGTGTGTTATATCGTTTCCCCAACGTACTCGAATTTCTTAAAGAAAAATGAAAGAGTAATTTTTAAGTGAATCCTGTAGCAGTGAAGAAGAAACCTGTTGCGAGGCTTCCAAAAATTCGAATAATAGTTCTGAGGAACAGTCGAGATTTTTCCGGAAGATAATTATAAACAAAATTACATCTTCAGATTCCGACTCGAATACTGATAAATGCAGTCATAATAAATGTTGTGTAAGTACTCGCGATTATATTTTACAAGAATTGCTTGTTTAGGCTGAAAGAAAAGTTTATTTCGAAGAAAGCACAATAGAGTTTAGTGAACAGAATGAATTTAGCTGTCGGGAACACTAATTTTCGTTTCTTTATTTCAACAATCATTTTTTCAAATACCTACTTTACCTTGTAAGTACTCAAAGTATTATCACCCGAGTGCGGATAATGTAGTCTGATCAGAATTTTTGCCCGAATTCACCCGAATTCGAGCGACGCCGTAGTCAAAGTGTTGAAGAAAATTGGCTTTTAATGACTTTGTGTGGAGAAAGCTATGTAAAAAAGAACCGCATTAGCCAGCATAATCTACGAATGAGCAATCATATTTTGCTGTCTAGTTCTAGTGTTTGCCCTCATATACACGAGCATACATAATAAGGAATAAGTTATATAGGATACTGATATTAAACAGTGAAATTCAGTATATAATGTCCTCGTCTTCTCCTAATTACATTGTGCTGTACAGTTATATGTTCTTGCTTTCGCCTAATTATCACACCTTACATAATGTATTAAAAAATTAAGAAAATAAAATATTTCTTTGTCTTACTTTTTTTCGGGTTTTGTGCATACTTAATAAGTTTTTCATCAGCCTAACACGGATAAATGATCTTTATATATTACTAGGTCTCGAAAGGAACATAAAGTTCCTTTTCCAAAGTGTACGAAGAAGGACGCATAAATTTGATAACGCACTGCTGTACTATCGTCATAACGAGTCATTGTGTCAAGTGCTCTTCTGTGTTCTTCGGGGAAAACGAGGACAGTAGTGTTTTATTAATGCAAGAGATAATTTCTTAGAAATGACGTGTAACATGCAAACTTTATGCAAAAGATTATTTTACTGTATCCGGAACAAAGATTTAAATGAATATTAAAAATGATTAGAACAGTTGAGCGAAATGTTATCTTTAACGCACTGCTAAATGATTAAAAAATATCAACAATGTAATGTGATGTGTAAATGTAGTGTGGAAAAACTGGGAAGCGTAATCGCCAAATGATATTAGAACCGAAAAGCTAATTTGTTATTCATTTCTGTGTTAGATTTGTTACTTAGTCCTGTGTTTAGGCATAGTTAGAATCAGTTAATCAGAGAGCATCCCGTGGTTTCTAAAATTATCCTAAGAATCAATACTGATATGGAAACTCAGACGACACGTGAAAACATCTTCTGATCTGTAGACTAGATAGTATGTATATAAGACAATAATTATTCAGCATAAACTTCAGTTTTTTCTTTCACTTCTCCAAGGACTTAAGAACAGGGAAACGCACATATGAAAGCTTAAGATAATCAAGTAAACAGAAGTGAAAAATGCAGATGATTCTCTACAGGCACTAAATCTTTGCATAATTAATACACACCTTGTCCACAAAAGTCCTTACTCAGCTTTTGTGTTAGTAACTATCGGTCGTAGACATGCACTTAAATAATTTTTGTTAAAAACCTAAATCTTGCAACAGCAGCGTTTCTAGGAGCATCAAGAATCGTAAAACTCTTTCATTTACTAACCTGCTCTTGTCCCTAAGCAATTATATATATTCAGTCTGGAAAAGCCTCTTGAATTACGTATTTAGTGTTACCTCTATTGAGTGAAAAGTCAAAGGTCTAAAGGGTTTATATATATATCAGAAGCTACATTTTTTATCAAAAAATCTGTGTTCTTGTTACAAGATGTGCAGATACTCATTGGAAAGATACCTTACATAAAACGTATTTAGCAGAAATCTGCAATCCATTTCACAAGAGTATCTTCATTTGGGAAGGAATTAGTTTAGATGTTACAATGGCATGCACGTATTTCTTGTTCGATTTGTCGCAACTTACAGGAGAAATTTCGATCTAAATAAGAAACTACATCCACTCGCAATCGACAGTTTCTTTGTTTAATGGACAAAAAACCTGTTCCTTAGGGCAATCAGAGGCCTTAGGGCATCAACAGATGAAGTTACTCCGAATCAGTTTTACGTTGAATGGATGGATGGGGCAGTCTGAGCCCAATGAAGCTTGTGCAAATTTTGGAGATAATTCTGTTGAATCCAAAAGAAAGAGATGGATGCATAATTATTCAGTTCTCGGGCAACGGCCACGAGAACCTAGGTTTAAATTATCCATCGCCGAGTTGAGGCGACAATTTTTTTTTTCAGCTACCAAGCAAGAGCCACAAGTATAACGAAGAATAGGCGGCAAAAGAGCACGAACAATACCTGCAACGGCTTTTTGTTAAGAGAGGAAGCCCCTAAAACGCCAAAACCAGCTTAAAAGGGTGAAAAATCCAATACTACAAACCCTGCTTTAGACCCCTGTAAAATTTCTTCTTTTTTTCGAGGTGTTGAACTAAACACAAATTCAAACATCGCCAAACCTCGTCAAATGAATGCCAGGCTCCACTCTAAAGTTCCCTTAACATGTAAGCAAGCATTAGAACTCAGCTAAAAAGTGCATCTTTTTCAATCCCTTTCCCCATTATTCTCATCACAAAGCAAAGTGTAAAATTCAGTTAAATAACTGACTGTATCTTAAAATCTTTTAAGGCTAGAATCATGAAAGTGATCTTAAATTAAAAGCTAATTTTTCTGCTTCTAGTAGTATAAATTAAGAATGGGTCAACCCAAGTTAAGTAACATAAAATCAAGTTTATTACGTAGAAAAGCACCCAATTCCATTGTGTGTTTCAGCGCTTTTACGAGTAACGAGTGGAAAATACGTATCCATCTTAACTACCAAAAACCCTAATTAAAATTAAGCAAAAAGCACAGATATTAAATAAAATACACGTTGTGTAGCATAAATTTAGAATAATAATAAAATTAATTCTTAATAAGTCATAACTTAAATAATTAAGTGAATTTGCTACACAACAAAATTACAAAGACTACTCTTTTGCAAATTAAATCTTTTCAGGTACGCCGTCTTTTCAAGTGCCCGTCCCGAGTAATTATTTAATTGTAATCAAAATCACATACCATTAGAAACTTCAAAGTTCAACAAATAATCTTTCCTTTTTCCCGAAATATTCGATTTCTCTTTCCAGCAGTCATAATAGGAATCCTCGATTTTACCAATAGCAATTCTTTTTTATCCCTGAATATCGAACGCATCCCTGGCATTACCCATAGCATCCTCTTTGGCGAGTATGTTGGCACTCTCGTTGAATATTTTACGAATAATAATTCTTTTTGATCCCTGAATTTCGAATGCATTCCCGGCATTACCCATAGCAGCCTCTTTGGCCAACATGTCAGCTCTCACATTGTCTATAACACGAATAAGGGCTTTCACCCAGTTCATTTTCAATTCGCACATTTTCTTAACTTTTACAAAGAGATCTTTTATACGTGAGACCAAAATATTACTGTTATAAGCATCTGCTAATGCTTCCAAACCAGATAATGAGTCTGAATATATAATAATATAGGTTTATGTTTTTAGAGTCAAGTTTTCATCAACCCATTTAAGAGCAAATATATAGAAGCCGAGTAGGCTTAAAAACCGAATTATAAAATTCAGGTCTAATTTTGCCATACCCTGTTCCTGTACCAAGCAAGTAAACCACATATGCCGCACCAGTTCAATTGTCATAACCCAAATCGTCAGTAAATATTCAATTCTCCTACACAAACATTTGGTTTCCGATATTCCACTGCCACACCATAATCGATCAAGCATGTATAAGGTATTTCTCCCGCCTTCTTCGCACGCTTTCGTAGTGTATTGGTCAGCATGCTCGATGCGTATTCTAGAGGTCCGTGGTTCGAGTTCTGGTGAGGGCACTGTATATTTTTCATCTCTTCTGCTTTCAAAAACGTACCTAATTATTCTACAGGGGCGTCCGAACTAAAATGTGGTGGATGATGATTCTCCACCACCAGGATTTGGCGATTGGATCTCCTTATCCTCAGTCGCCCTTTAAAAGGTGAAGTATATAAGGTATTTCTCCCGCCTTCTTCGCATGCCTTAGTGGTGTAGTAGTCAGCACCTCGAAGCGTATTCGAGAGGTCCGTAGTTCAAGTCCCGGCGAGGGCATCGCTCGTTTTTCATGACTCCTGCTTCAAAAATACCTAATGTCTTTACACATTATGAAGGGACATCGGAAAATAATAGATAGTTACGTTTTCTCGCTATCCAAATTCCTTAAGTGATTTTTTAAATGTTTGGTCAGCATCGGACTGAAGAATTCATATGTGTCCGCAAATGGTAGTTAATAGGGCCCTTGCCACCACGAAATCGAACAAAAAAAAATTCTTTAATTGATGTATGTGTAATATAGTGCATGTGTTTTTGTATTGATGCCGTATAATATTATATAATTTACTCTTAAATCCTCAAAATTAAATTATTATGAAGAAATTTATTCATGTAATTGCTTATCTCCAGTCTTTGCCGATCTACTGGAAAATTCTCATTTATTTGCCCAAAAAAGTATTTTCTCCATATCTGAACAGTGGTGTTTTCTCATAATCACATTTTATATCTTCTACTAGAGTGCAAGATTTACACCTTTGTAGCATTCAATGAAACAATGCATGGCAAATATTTTTGCCCGTCGTTATACTTCTGTCTTGTTTGCCTTAAAACTTTTGGCCTGAAAAGCTGTTTGTTTCTTAACTTCTAAAGAAAGAGCACAGCAGTTTTTCTTTTTCCAAGGCAATAAGAAAATAAATTTAAGCCTAATTACGCTCAGCCGCTTTGAAACCTTGAAACATATTTTCTGCAGTCAGTCCCAGATACTCTCTTATCAGGAAAGAAGATACAATTATTCTTTTGGGTCATCATTTTCTATTACGTTTTGCGCTTTGAAAAAGAAAACTGCTTTATTTTGTAAGGTTTATCTTAAGTTTTTTAACTGTTATTTTAAGTTACGATTCTTTCCTATCTACTCTAATTTCAGCTTACAATTTCCTTCCAGAATGTAATTTCAGAAACGCATTAAACAAATGAGTAAGAGTACTATTTAAGTCGATGCTTCACCGACTTCGAGAGATTGAGTCTGATTTTCCTGATTAGCGCGCGTTTGCCATTTGGCTACATTCTCTCTTAGCTACTACGCTCGGCCATACTTTAGGCCCTTGCTTGGCTTCGCCGATTAAATTAATATTTAGGGGCCAACTACTTAGATTTTGGATAGCTTCGGCTATACCTTTCACATAGATTTAGTTTAGCTAGTTTAGTTTAATTTCATAGTTATTTAAGTTCAAGCCCAAGTGGAGGCTTTCTGTACACTCACGTAGGAGTTGATTGTATTTATTCTGAAAAATAAATGGTAGTTAACCCTTCTTACATTTTACGTGTTTATTCTCCCACTTGAGCGATTATTCGCTTGCTAGTGTTCGTGGGGTTCTAAGTTAGAACTTTGGAATTAAATAAGTAAAACCCCACAATTTATATAAACGAGATCGAATTTGAATAAGTTTTTCACCACAGTGAAATATAAACATTCCGGTAAGAAGAAAGGCCATAATAACCTGCTTTTTTAGTCATAATAGCCATGATGGACCTGACTGTTAGACTTTTAGTCCCTTATTCAACTTCTGGTTCTCCAGACTGTGTATATGAAGGTAACAACTTTCTTTAAAATGGGCAATGTGTCAGTTGTGTTGCTGCCGTGCTTTGTTTACCTCCGTCCTTCGTTTCCATCCACAGTTCTTCAAATTTCACAAAACGTTTCGTTTAGAAGTCTAAACAAGATCCCGTGAATAACGACGCTTGCCTTGAAAAACTATAAAAGTTGATTTTTCTTGAACTTGACTTCAACGACTTGAAATTTTCACAGCATGTAACGATACCCTCCTCGTCAGCACTTAACCGCTATCCTTTAGCAATTGATCTTAAACTGAAAATTTTAGTATTTATAGATAAAAAAATTTCTTTAAAATAGAAACTCACTAAAAATTAATTTAAAACTATTAAAAATAGCAATGTATAATGAGAGCAAAAGTGCAAGAAGGCCTAATAGGAAGAGGCCAGGAAAATTCAAATCCCCTTTGTCGGAGAAAAGACTTCCATAGTTAAAAATGTAGTGCTCGAAATATGTGCCAATATTTGGATACATGTATTTTTAAAGAACAGACCATTTGCTTAAAATCTCAATTTCAGCGGTTAATTAGCTTGAAGTGGATGGATTCAGAATAATTTCAAGATATGAAATAGACCTGAATTTTAAACACAATTATGACGAAAGTACTGAAGATAAAGATAGCAAACTTTGCTTACCTTTTGTTCATGGATCCGACAGAGCAGGTTAAATCTCCGAAATAAAATCGTATATCGAGGAATGTTTCATCATGCATCCATTAATAATAGGAACACGTATTTATATACATGAACGACAGCTACATTAAAAATATATATAAGCACGCAAGAAAGAGTAATAATAATTAAGAATAGAAAAGAAGGATCAAGGGATATCGTTTTAGGCCCTGGTCGGTGCATATATTCGCGTTGCTAAGGTTACTAGAAGTGAGTTACAAAAGATATTTTTCAAAAATGCTTGATTAAATTACAAAATACCCCTTTAATCATGCATTTAAGAAAAGGGTAAAAATTAGATTTAGCTCACTTCTTAATCAGAAATTTTGGTTTGGGCAAAGGCTTAATGAAAACATCTGCATTCATGGAATTCGCATTGCAGTATGTTTGTTATCTTCATTATTTTATTCTCATCCATTTCTCTTAAAAAGAAATATTTAAAATTAATATGATATAGACAGGTATTCATTTTTTCCAAGTTGAATAAGAGATATTGTGGCCTTATTGTTCTCAAATATCTTAATGGGTAGTTTTGGGGATAGTTCAAAATTTTTAAGAAGGTCTTATATCCATTTGAGCTCTTGAGCAGCAGTAGCTGCAGAAATAAGCTCGGATTCGGTAGATGATAAGGAAACACTCTTTTGTCTCCTTGTGGACCAAAATATTGAGCTGATTCCAAAGAAAAATAAAAATCCACCGATTGATCGTCTAGTGGTTAAATCAGATACATAATCAGCATCCGTATGACAGAAAAGTGTTGCTGAGCTGTCAGAATCATTGTGCAGGTAAATGTCCTTTGCAGAGTTCTTTCCAGTCCATCTAATTAGGAAATTTATTTTTCCTGTTTAATAGCTTCACTGCTTGGTTAATGTTCGGTCTGGTTACAGTGGTTACGTATAGTTAGGCTCCGATGACTTGCTTATACTTGGCAGTGCCCACTGTTAAAGAGGCGTCCTCTTCCTTGGGATAAGAAGCAGCCATTGATGCGTAAGATAGCTTGTGAATGTCTGGACAGAAGATCTTATTAAATTTTTCTGTTTTTGATTTTTGAGTCGATAGGAACATGTTGTCATTTCTTTTGATGGTGATTTCGAAGTAGTTTCTAATTTCTCCTTATAAAATCTAGTTCTCTTAGGGAGCATACACTATAGACTTTAAAAAAGAGTACTGAAGAATTATTTTCTAGCCTTGCGAAACAAAACAAAAGTCAGAAGAAGGGTGCATAAGATCCTTTTATTCGAATTACAAAATTAACAATTACCCAACTTGGGTTTACGCAAGCCAAGCACTTTTGGCTTAACAGAAATACGCAACGTTGAATCAATTCAAATGTAGTAAATTATCCTCACGGCCCACAGAATAATTTAACGAGCAGGAAAATCCCTCCTTTTTAGAAAAAACGGGCGAGACAAGCCAAATGGCTAGAAGCACTCAACGCCATGGAATCAAATCGGCTAATAATCACGGCACAACGTGGCCTGGAATAGGCACACACGCTGTAATTTCCGAAACTCTTGCTTAACTATAACTTCTTTCTACCTTAATCTGAACAATCACTCGCTATTTCATTTGCAGTGCGGCATGAAAGGCTGAATGAAAAGAGAGTGATAGGAAAATACTAAAAATTAACTATTGGTTAAAAATAAATAAATCTACACCCCAAGTCTTTTGCTCAGCATGATTTGCTGAGATATTTGATTAGTTTTTCGATCTTATCTTCGTTTTTGCATGCTATGAGAATATCATCGATGCAGACAATAATCATTATCGTGTCGTTCCCATCTTTCTTTGAAGACAAGCATGGGTCTGCGGTATTCTGCGGAAAGTTGCTGTTCTTTAACACTTTTTCGATCCTTTTATTCCATGTTCTAGCGGCCTCCTTAAGTTGTAAAGAGGTTTTCTAAATTTGCAAACCTTCTCTTCTTGGCCTGATTGACTTATACTTTCCCCTAAATTTCAGTCTAGGAACGTTGTAGTGGCGTCTACATGCCTCACGTACGTTTACCATGTGCTGCGACAGCAAGAATGGTTTTGATGGTTGTTTGTTGAATTACTGGTGCAAAGATACGGCCGTAGTCAGTTCCAATTTTTTTACTAAAATGTAACGAATGACTCTTCAGTCTATCAGGACTGAGTATTCTGTGCATAGTTGTAGAAAACATGGTGAAGTACTTACAAGGGTTCTTCTTCTCAAGTCCTGAACTGGAACAGGGAG
>KK119084.1:8447-49535 GCA_000611955.2 Stegodyphus mimosarum | reverse complement strand
CATAAGAAATTTCCAAATATCTTAGCCACAGCAGTAATGAATTAAAAAAAGTATCAGGAGAAGAGTGGCATAGCAGTAATTGAATAAAAAAATACCAGAAATATGGATAATATAAAATTTTATGACTGAACTCTCAAATAACTTCCTATAATTTACAGTTAATGGTAAACATAATTATAATTAAGGGTTTAAGGTATTTTCAATCCATATTGTAATATAGCCCATTTAACGCATTTCTAATTTATGGTTCAACATTCCCCATTCTTGCTTTAACATATTGCCAATTTTTGGTTAAACCTATTAACAAATAATGGTTCAACCTATTACCAAATAATGGTTCAGCCAAAGCGCCAAATAATGCCAATTTTTGGTTAAACCTATTATCAAATAATGGTTCAACCTATTACCAAATAATGGTTCAACCTATTACCAAATAACGGTTCAACCTATTACCAAATAAAGGTTCAGCCAAAGCACCAAATAATGGTTCAGTGTTTTACCATCTTTTGGTTGCAACTTTTTCAGCACCATAGTTTGGTGAAACTTTCAACCAAATTTTTAACAGTGTACATACATTTCAAATGATTCCCTAAGCACGAGCTTTTTTTTTAACATTTAATACAGATGTGATAAAAGTCCTCATGAAAACACTGGCTCGTGGAATTCTTGATTTTTTAAAAAACTTTTCATATTTTTTTGTAAAATTTTTATTTTTAAGCACATTAAATTTATTGGGAGAGGGGCCCAGGAATATTTTTTGCATAGGGGCCCAAGAGTTCTAGTTACGCCACTCCCTGATGTAAATTGCTTGTAAGTAAGACGAAGAAAATCGTTATCAAAATTAAGATGTTTTTCAATAAGCAATTAAATAAATTACCCCAGTAAAATGTTTTACATGTGTATATGTAGGTATCTTAGTGTCTGCAAATTCATTTTAATTTAGTGAAACCTTTCTGGTGACCATCTTTAGTCACATACATTGATTAATAAATCGCAATGGCATTATCTAAACAAAAACAATCTGATATAGACGCGTATGACTTCCTTGCACGACCTGTTAAATTGCACACATTTTTTTACTGCATTTAAATTTGTTTCCTTGAATTACTTTAGCTTACTTAACCGATCCCTCAAAAACAAATTGAAAATGGCATCAGAAATTCCAGATTTTGAAATTAGATATCCCGGTCAATTTTTGTCGCACAGGAGTCAAACTTCTTGTAATCTTACTTTTTCATAACAAGTATAAAAATTTCCGAAATGTAAGTATAAGGACCCGGAGACCGCATTAAAACTTAGATTTCGTTATTTATTCAAAATTAATTTCTTTTTTTAAATATGACACTGCCAATTTTCATCATTTAAACATTCTGTATTTTTGCTGCACTTCATTAAAACTTGTTTCCTCTAATTTTTGTTGACTTAATAAACCAATTCCTCAAGCAACTTGAAAATGACATCAAAATTGCTAATTTTGAGATTAAATATACCTGTCAATTCTGTCACTTAAAACACTTCTGTGATTGGAAGTATACGATTCTGATCAACGATTCAGAAAATAATACTTGGGTACTTTATTACTGAATTCTATACAGCGTTTTTACTTCAGTTCATTTCTAAACTCTACTTACTTAGCTAAACTCTACTTACTTAGCATCAACTCATCTTACTAAATAACGATTTTGGCATAATCATTTTTACTCGAGAAAAAGACGAAACACCTTCCCATTTATTAATTATTGTTAATTGGCTTGTTCTCCTTGAAAAGTCAAGTAATTTCCGGTTAATGACAATAGTAACTTGGTTTATTGATTACATTTTCAATTTTAGTCATACCTTTTAAAATTTCCTTTTCAATTTGTTTTCATTTTTAAATTTTTTCAAGATTCAATTTTTAAATATACTTATAAGTTACTTCATTTCAATAGAATTCTAACTACCTTTCAAAGGAGATAAAATACTAAATAATCTATTAGTAAATAAATTATTATATAAATAATATACATATATATACGATAAAAACTTGGAGTAAGCTTCAGTGGATTAACGATGGTTCTCTGCATTATAACTTTTATAACTTGGAGAGACTTTACTACATTATTAGAAAGATGACACTCGAAGGAGAGACTCGTAGGCGGACATATCTGAACTGAACATAATCTTTATTGCTGGACACCAACTAATTATCGAAACCATATTTTTACTACACATGATCATGAGAACAATATGCACACCGCAATTTTTACATAGAGTATCACATTTTAAATAACGGCGTAGTTAGCAGCACGACAATGCACAGTAAAATGAAACAACAACAGAGCTGCAAGCTAACTGTGCATTTATCCAATATGGCAGTCTTTTAAGAGAAAGGTTTTGGTTTAAGTTAGAAAGGTTTCAGTTCTCAGAGTTACGTCATTAGCGTTGTGCAGGCCATGCAAGATGGACTGATATAGAAATGACGCAATCCAGAGAAGTTATTACGATTTTTAGAATAGAGAGGGAGAATTACAGGGTTACCGTTAGTTTAAATTATAATTTTGATTTACATAATTATTGGCTTACACACACACACGCACGCCCGCGCGCGCGCAGTGCACGACTATATGTTATAGCAGTCCCATATACAAAATTTCATTGTTCTACGACTAATAGGTTTTGATTTATGTGAGATACATGCATAGGTAAGGTAAATATGTATATACAGACATCACGAAAAAAATCCCCGTTGAATCCATTTTAAATTCATTTAACAATCCGTTCTGGAAAAGAGTCCTTTATAAAAAAATCTTCCGAATGTGTTCAAGAACGGTCAAGATGGATGTTTCTGAAGTATGATATCCAATATTTTTCTATATTACAATACTTCCTTTTTACTTCATACACAAGGCAATAAAAATGATTTTGAGAAGTATTCAAGAATTATAAGAGAGTATAAGGATTATAAGAGAGTAATATTAGTAATTATAAGAGAGCTCTAAGTACTAAAACTAACTGGGACCACATCTCATCTGAATATTCGAAAAATTCGGATGACTGAATTGCCATTTTTATGCTGACTAAATATTAATTTATTCTAATTCAAATAAGAGAATTTTCCTTTTTCGTTTATTATATTTTATTTCAGCAACGAGTTTGCAAATAAAAAAAATTATACATACTCAAGAATATAAGATCACGCACAACATTCAACGCGGTATACAAGAAACAAAATCAGAAAATACCTGACTGCAGTTGCAATGTATATTGCAAGAAGAAAAGTCTTTATGTGAAGAGAAAATTTACGTAACGTCATCAGCTTCGTTTAATGTATTTTTAGAAAAGACTGTTTGTTACGGTTATGCAATGATTCACGGAGCAAACAAAGTACAATGAATCTATAGACAACACTTTTCCTTTTCTGTTAATGTTTACAAACTACGTATCGTCTGAACGATGTAGGCTAGTTTCGTATCATATACATTCACTTATAAAATTTAACAGCTTCTTAAAAATATGTACTACTCTATATTATCTTTTTTATGTAATTTAAATTAATGAAAAAATTCAAACTATATTAATAAACGAACAGTAAGCTTAATCTTATTTAGCCTAGATAGAACAACATTCGAATCAGGTAACTGGAGTTCTGGGTATCTAAAGTTCGGATAGCTGGCGTTTTATTCTGATATTAATGACAAATGATAATATGATAAAAAAGATTTAGAAAGCAAGGAATCGTTCAACCATGATTCAGAACAAAATCTCATTCTTAAAGAAACAGAAACTGCAAGAGAATGCAATCAACATTGGAGTGATGTTGTTGACATTGGATCGTTTTTAAGAAAGCCAGTTTCAAAAGGCTTTCTTAAAAACAGCAATTAATTTTAATACGAAAACAATCTAGAAGAAGTATGCTTTATTTATTGAAAATACACAGTGCTTTTGAGATATAGATGGCCATCCACAAATCATTCGCCCAGAATTCATTTTTTCACACAGGGTTACTCTGAAATGGTACTATAACAACAATACAACAACAAGGGGAAGAATGTTAAGAGCGCGCACGATCATGTGCCAGCAGTATTCTGCCTGTCAAAACGCCAACCCATTACAGAGCTTTTCAGTCGTTTCGGATTTCAACTTTCTTTGGGACGATTTACAGGGGTTGGATCTTTGCAACTTCTCTCATTCCAGCATATTCTTTCTTTTATTATTTT
Organism: Stegodyphus mimosarum; assembly: GCA_000611955.2. Taxonomy (NCBI): domain Eukaryota; kingdom Metazoa; phylum Arthropoda; class Arachnida; order Araneae; family Eresidae; genus Stegodyphus; species Stegodyphus mimosarum. The sequence continues at coordinate 45,339 of KK119084.1, read as the reverse complement.
ACTTTTTGTCATCGATTAAGAGACATGCAAAGCCTTTACAATAGCAGCTCGTAAATTAACATTTCCTCCCAGAGGATGTCGGGACTATTTCGGGTCGAAGGAACACATGGTGCTTTGCCGTAAAGGAATTCAGTTCGGATTTTGTGGATTATTTTATCTGCGCGTAGGTGTGCTATGACAAGGTATGCATCCCAGTGTTAAAGGCTTTAACATATTTATCAAGGCAAAGAAAAACAAAAGGATTTAAAAAGAAGATCTTCAGGAAATATGACATAGATTGACATTCCTCCCCCCTGTCTTTTTTTAAATTTAATGTAAAAGATATACATGTTAAAATTTGGTTCTTGAACTGGTCTCGGTATTCAACTATCAATGTTTATTATCATTATATTAGTTTATATTTAGTTTTTTTTTCTACTGTCTATGAAAGTAATATATAAAATAAAGAAAAAATGTGAATAGATATTACCTTTTTTTTATTCAGTAAGCACTAGAGGACTTTATCACTAGTGAGGAAGGGGGAGGGAAAGAAAAAGGATCTAAAAATTGAGGAATTCTAACTTTATTCCTGTAATTTCAAAAATAGATTATTTAATAATCCCGAAGACAAAATTCAAAGTTTTTCACATTCAGAATATACCAATGTTTATGCTGATGTTAATCATTGATTTTCGCATAGTAAATGTTCATATGAAAACACGAAGTTCCGAATTATTTTTAAATATATAACCACAAAAGGAAGAATAGTAAAATTATAAAATGTTTTAAAGAAGGCAACATTTTTCTCCCTCTTTCAATCTAGTTTTGAGCATTAAAATTTACTATGTTTATATTATGCTTTATCCTTATATTATGAGTTTGTAAAATTTATGATTTGCAATTTTAATGTAAGCAGAAATCTTAGTATATTTAAATTATTAATTATCTCATTTTTACACGTATTTGTTTTAATAAAAGCTTAATAAAAGAAAATAGTCTATGACATATTGTAACAATGACATGCGAGTAGAATAGTTGAATATGGAAATTAAAGAGAAATACGAAATGGAAAGGAAAATGTTTTGCATTCTGTGTCTCTATAACAGTACCAATCTCTCATATGAATAGCTAAATTTATTTAGAAATTGTAAGATATATTCAAGAGCGGATTGGGGTGGTCTGACAGCCGAGGGAACTAATTTGGTGCACTTAACATTTGAAAAAGATGATAATTAAAAGAAATTCCTTTTACAGGAACGTTCAATTAGATGTACATTTTATTTTGCTATACTCTTCAAATATAAAGAGAAATTTGAATAACTGTAGAGACATAAGATATTTTTTTGAAAGCAAGAGAGACGAAAAATGAGCAGTGCTCTCACTGGGATGCGAACCACGGACCTTTCGAATACGCGCCGAGCGTGCTGACCACTACACTAGGAAGGCATGCGAAGAAGACGGGAGATATACCTTATATATCAATATAATAAAAATGCAAAATAAGTAATTAACTAAGGAAATAAAGAAAATATTGCAATGAAGGAACTAAAAAACATCAAATTTTTCTTCATTAAATACACGATAAATAAGAGATGTAAAAATGATTTAAGTGACGTTATAAAAAATTACGCTTACGGCTTTGATTGAAATAAAATACTTTTCAAATTTCCAACTGACAGGTAAAAATTATTTATGAATATAGAGCATATCTCAGTCATTTATTGCAAAAACAACAAAAATGAAAACATTCTGAAATTTTTTAAAGGTATTTAAGTACGAAAAATAGTACAAAGGCTGTTAAAAAGTAAAAATAACATTTCTTTGATATAATGCCTTGTTTTTAAATGTTCATTTACTCTCTAATTCTTTATTTTATCCTCACGTTCTATTTTGTATAATAAATCTGTTTCATAATTCATCAACAAAATAACACCTAAACAAGACTGAGATCTAACAACCTAATCGAGAATCACATATTTAACATTTAGGGGATAATTAACATATTTCTTAAAATTATAGCATACAAACGGGAAAAAAGTTGTGGTAAAATTAATGAAATATTCTCTGAATAAAACTTTTCTCAAAACTACAAGTTTTAAATTAATTCGCAGTTTAAATATTGTTATATACGTAAGATCAAGTATTGCTATATAGATTACATGAGCTTGCTTAAGACCAAGTCACAGATATGCATTGCCGGCCATGAAAAATGAAACCAGGAAGAACAACAGGTATCAAAGCTACATTTAACTGGACGTATAATATTAAGTACGAAGGTGAACTGATTAAAATTGTAACCCCGCTCGAATTGCAGAAAGCAAAGGCATTGCTGGAAAAGGCAAAGTATTTTGGGTAGCCGCCATTGCTGAAAATAACTACTGCAACGCGCCTCGGCGTTAAAAGGAAGAGGCTTTGTATTTATGTTTCGAGCATGCAAGTCCGTATTCTTTCCACTCGTTGTTAAAGTTTATTTGGCATTGTTAAAGTCATTTGGTATGGTTGATGTACAATGAACTACTCATTTGCCAATCATTGGGCAAATATGTTTTGAGTGACATATCTGTGTAACGGTCGGGCTAAGGTAATATTCCTATCTGGGAGACAATGAAAAATTATTGAACGTTGTGCGGTGCGTAAGATCGTATATTGTCATGCTTGAAACTTGGCTAAAAGGAAAGCCTGAAGTTGGACAGTAGACTCGAAAACTTGAAAGATATAGCGATGGATGCTCTCCGTACCATCCAACAAGATAACTGCTCAAACCATCAAACTTCCGCTGCCATACTAGTCCCTTTCATGGATATCACAGAACAGATAGCAGGTTTCTCTAAATGAAGGTACATGGAGAATCGGTGGTTAGGAGCAATTGGGACTAAGCTGTGAAGAGAATGGTCCTCCATTGATGCTTGGATGAAAATCAGTGTTCTCCGCACCTCACTAAACAGACTTTCTTATACACAGAAGTTAACGGGGAGCAAATACCAGGTCTTCTTGCAAACAGATAAGATCTTGGAGCTCTATGATTGCCTTTTCAGTTGTTCAGTTGATAGATGATTTTGTAAAAAGTGAAAAGATTAACCGTTTGGATTGGCCAGCCAGATCTCCAGAAATTCCAATAGAACAGAGATTCCCAACCGTTTTCTTGCACCGATCCGTTTTAAAGGAATAGTTTTCCTCATCGATCCCCCCATACATTTCCCTTTATGATATTTAGCATACAACATAATCCTAGTATAATTAATAGTTTGAGTTATAATAGTTGCCTAAGAATAAGACAATAATAGTTAGACTAAGAGTATGAGCAAAAGCTTTCAAGAAAATAATTTATTATATTCATGCTATATTATTTTCTCTATTACTATTATTTTTAATTTACAAGTATAATATAAGTATTTTGATTGCTAAGAAGTTCGATTTTAATTAATGTATTGGTTTGCGTTCCAGTATTTTACATTTTTATATTGTACTTATTTCATAAAAAATTTATATTTAAAAAACATTATTGATTTTTAAAATATATCAGATAATTTTACGTATTTTTCTTCTTATAATTATTTTATGTGATTTTTTCTCATAACTGATGTAGCTTTGCAACAATAAATAATTAATTTTCAATTTTATTAATAACTTTTTGTAATCAATGGGATTTTTACTATGCCGATCAACTTCAGTTGCATATTCGGTTGTCGACCTCTTGATCAACATTAATCCCCTTTATAATTTCACAGTCTCCCAAGGACCTAAATGTTGACTCTAATACCAACCCTCTTGGGAGGCCCCACTATGAGCAAGTTTGACACACTCCTGGGAGGGCAAATACAACTCCTCTGCCTACAACCAGATCCTTCCGAGACAAAAACGTTGCTAGAGAGTGGGACCGACTGCCAACAGGGTTACGTAAATTGTTTTATTTCTAGCACAAAATCGCGTTGTGAAAATTAAAATAATTGGAAAGTATATCAAACTATTTCCCTTGGTATTTTCATATAAACTGGCTGATTAAATGCAGCAGGCATTCCGTACCCCTGCCGATTTGATCAGCCAGTTCGTATGCAGATATCAGTATCAACAGTAAAAAACATTGAGTGAGGTACTAAGAATTTAAATTTATTGTAACTGTTCAACTTAATTTCCGGCTAAATAATGGGACTATTGCAAAATCTATCGTTTATTGCCTTCACTACAATCAACCCGACATGATCGAGACTAAACGTAGAAGAAAATACGCTTTGATATATTTAGAAAGACCAACGGAACTCATACTGAAATTTAATGAGTATATAAAAAAGAAATTTGAAATTTCATGTTTATTTGTATTATAAATTTTGAAGCTATTTCAGATACTTTTTCTAAAAAGATGTTAAAACATAGATCCATCTTTTTTCTAGGAGCCTTTATAAACAGTTTGATGAATTTGCTTCTTTTCAAAAGCAATCTTTGAATAAGAATCTTCTCCTCTCTAACATTTAAAGTTTGTGACCGCCTTTTAATTCTAATATCAAATGAAAACTCAAAGAATATGGACGATATTTCTGCTGTAGCCAGCAAGTGAGCTCACAGAACAAAAGCTAAAGCTACTACAGCTTCAGATTATAAAATGCATGTGTTTCCAACATGCATTCTTCCTTTCTCGTCAATCTTGATCATAGCATTCGATAATATTGATACAAAGTTTCTTACAAATTATGCCTGAGCGATTTTGAAGATTATCAGACCTATTATATAAACGAGACAAGATTAGGAAGTATTTGAAAAGCGCTTGACGCCCCACGGCAGTAAAATAGTGGCTTCTGTTTGGTTCGTAATAACGTTTAAGATCAGCATGAGGCAGTATTGTTAAATATAAACGTTACAGCAGTACTATAAAACGTTTTTATTAATAGTTAATATAACGCATAGTGGTAAGTATGTGGACTTTGAACTTGATTCTTACACGCAATATTAAAAAAAGGATAATATATTCATTAAACATTTTAACCAATAGCAACCAGTAGAGGATTTCAAATTCCATGCTTAGCACTCTTAAATATAAATCGTTTGTTAAGGTTACTATTATTTAATTAACCAGTTGTTATGATTTTTACGTTTATTATAACTTCTCCTTTTCCATTTTTTTACCAGAATGCAAATCAGTTAGAAAGTATTTATGTCGAGGGTTTCAGATTGTAAGAGAAAGCTTGTGTCTGCCTTTCGAGACCAAGTTACTAAATTTCACAAGCTCTGATTAGATTGTAATTCTTCAACTTGCATTATTGCTCCCGACATTTAATTATTACGCCAGTGAAACGTTTTGAGCCAATTTATAGTTAAAATCACTTGTGTAGTCTTTGACTACTAAGTTTTAAATTTGACTGTAACTTTAAGTTATATCACCACAAATGATGGTGTATCTGGTTAGCACCAGAAGTGCGTTTTTGATAAATTTCTGATTTAGTAAAAAAGTTATTTTAATCTTCTCAAGTCTCTATTGCTAGCTTCAGACAGAGCATCAATTCGCTCTGCTATTGTTGTTGCTCATTAATTTACTATATGTCTGTTGTTGTTTAAGTTTGATACTAGTTTATGATACTAAAGAAAGTGAAAATCTATTTATTTAAATATGGAAATTAATAAATCTATGTGTTTTCACCATTCGCGCTCTCTTTTTTTCCTTTTTCCTTTTTGTTTAAACATGAAATAAATAAATGAGAATTGATGAATATTTTCGGATTTGTTTCTTTCAAAAGCTTTCCTGTTTAAAATTAAAATTTACTTTGCATTTTCCCAAACTGGAAAAAAATGGTTTTTATACAAAGAAATCTCCTTTTTTCCCCTTTTAAAGAATTCTGTTATCCAACCTAACCTTCATAAATTGTGTTCTAATCACACTTCTGTTTTCCGCTCTGTGTCTTTTCTTTATAAACTCTCACGGCAGTCGAGAGTAAATTCTTTGGCGGAATAACACGATTACGGTTTCAGCAAGTGTGTCCGAGCTTCGAATTTTTATACGGCACTTAACACAGTTAAGGTTTTTGTCGTTTGCTGTGAGCTTCTCTTTCGAAAAAACGATCTGAGCGCCCTCGTAGTTGTTCCACAAATAGGCTTAGTGAAATGCCAATAAAAACTTAAGTCAATAATCACAGCGGTACATACTTGCCAGAGTTTCTGTACGTCCGTCCTTGCTCGGATAAGTTTAACTCTCTGGTTTATTAGCTGCTTTATAGACCCAACTCTTAAACGAAAAGAAAATTTTTTGTTCTTTCATTTCTCTTTCGCGTCGAAGCTTTGCGAAACCCTCCTTAGACAGAGCCGCACCTTTAGCGATAGAACCAAATCGGGTTTATGAGGCGTATAAATAACAAGATGCTGTATTTCCAGTGCGAGAAATGTTCAGGATACCGTCTTCTCACGATATATATCCGATGAATTATGAAGTTCTCTGCTGGTGTACCATTTTTTAGGTTTACCAGCTGATCCAATGCAGGGTGAGGAGCAGGAGAAAGTAAATTAGGTGCTTATCACTAGACAGTACTGGATATTGTGGCTGGAGGAATCACTGAATGAACTTCGCTAAATTTAATTTATGAAATTTTACATCTCATTATTATTGTTTGGTCGAGCAAGTTTGTCTGTCTTGTGCTAAGCGAAACAAGAAATATTTTTTGTTTCGTACCAAGAATAAACTTCTAAGAGAATAGTGTTAAATTTTGGGTCAATAATAAATAATGCAATAAGTATTGATTTTAGTTTAATGAAGTATTTTTGAAGATATAAATGAAAAAAAAAATTAACATCTTTAACTACGCAACACTCTAATCGCAAATTCCAATATCTCAGCATAATATATTTTATATTAAAACTAGTTTTTATTTTAATTTTTTGGCTAATTATTTTAGGCAATCAGAATTTAAATTGCGAAATCGTAAACATTTGATCAAATAAAAGATTTTTTGTATAGACAAAATATTTTAAAAATAGATCTTTAACGAAAAGGAGAGTTAATCTAGGGCTACATTATTTATAACAATCAGTGAGAGCATAATTTAAGATTCACAAATTAAAACAAACAAAGAAAAATCACAAAATTTATAATTTTACAATGTAGAATGATTCAAGTTATGATTTTAAAGTTACAACTACAAACAAAAATAAAAATAATTCCGAAGACAAAACCTGTTTTCCATACTATAACAAATTTAAAAGCTTGTTGTTTACTTTTCTTTTGGAGTAAATAATATTTGAATAAAATGAAGTCAGATGTTCTCAAAGCAACAAATATGAAACTTGAATTTTGTACGTTCAATATTACTACCTTCAAGTTTTCAAATTTACCAGTTTATTGCAAAAAAAGTTATTCTTTAAAATAGTCTAATTTTTCTTAAAAATAATTTCACTCCATATCACAAGTCATTTAGCTTTTATCTCCTGTTGCCATACGTTAGTCAGTTGAAAAGGTAAGCAATTTAAGGGACTGTCAAAAACTTATAAATATTTCTATTCCGGAATTTTTTAGAAGGAGCAAATTTAGCAGTCGTCTTTATGCTGGGCACGAGGACTATCTTGCAAGTCAGAACTCATTCAAACAGCAACCGCGAACAATTGTTCTTTTCCCTCAAACTGTTCAAGTAAACAACAGCTGCTGGTTGTACGAATAATTGAGTCGCTTATAATGCAGCATACAAAGCTGTCAATCAGGCTAATATTTAACGATTTTAGAAAAAAAACTCAAGCTACAGCTCTTAAACTTAATATTCATAATACGATGAGTTCTTCCTCGAGATTTGTTGAAGTCAAACGCTCTCAATAATTGTTTAAGAATGTCGGATTTTTATTAAAGGGTGTACGTGAAAAGTTATTCATCTAGCTGTTCCGCAGAATTGTTAAGATGATAGAAGAGATGTTCACAGAGCAATTGCAAAGAATTATTGTCGTTCCTCAGGTGTAATCTCATATTGTAATTGGTAGCATATCATTCTGGAATCGGAAAATAATGGATGGAGTCCCAGCGAAGATATTGATTTTTCACATTTCCCGCCTTGTAGCAAAAACCCTGATAGGCTCTACAGTAGCATCAGACTAAAATGTAGTGATTAATAATTCATCAGCAACTAGACTTAACGAACTAAATCTCATTTCTTTTTCCCCAGCCAACCTTAATCTAGATGATCAAAGAGAAAATATCTCGTAAATTTTGATTTATGGCAAGTTAATTGATCTTTTTTAAAAATGATTTTATTTATTTTGTCTACGCATTAAGTTAAAAAAGTTCTTTTACTTTTTTTACAATCATAATATTTTTTTTCTAAATCACAAAAAAATGTCCGAAACCGTACGATGGGGCAAGCTGTAGCAAAATCTTGGGTGCCCCGATACTTTGATTAGACTTTTTTTTTCAAATGTTTTAACATGTAAATTACTTTATTCTATTTAGCTTCTTCGCTTCCAAACAGAAAAATCGATTTTTCACTCTAAAAATTAGACCTAAGGCTTCACCTCAGAAGCAGTCTAACAGAGGTCAACGTAAAAGTTAAAACTGCCATTCTAACTTACACACCCGAAAAAAAGTATTGGGAAAAGAATATGAAGCAATTTTTAATAAGAAACACACAAAGAATAGTAGAGAAAGAAAGCAAAAGGTTAAAGAAAAAAATCTGTAAAGAAAACAAAGAGGTAAATTAAGTGGAGAAAATAATAGAAGAAAAAGAAAAGAATTTAGAACCCAGACTCTGAAATAGAAAAGCGTTTCTGTATAGCTTGCGGAGATGCTTACCGCAGCTGTGATGAAGAAAAACTGATGTGAGTACACGCTAAATGTGTGAGTGGCAACAATCTGTCATTTATTTCTGAGGGCAGTTTTGATGAAAACTGACGTTGATGTTAATTGGTTTAATAATTTTTATTTGTTTTAATGTAAACCACTTGATATCATTCATTATTACTATTCTAAGTAACCTAATAACCAAATTACTATACTTTAATGTTTGCTAATAATTAATAAATTGTTACTATACTTAATAACCAACGTTTTTGAAAATATTGACATTTTCATTATTATGATTTGTCCCAGGGCTGTTACAATTGGCTCCTATTCCAGGGCAAATTGTAACGGACGAGCAGTTCCGATAAAAAATTTCTTGAATTAAAATGAACAAAGCTGCCGGCCGAATGTTTGTTTTGTGCATATGATAAATGAATAGTTATGCTACAAAAATAACAATTATAATCAAGAATCGTAAGTATATTTAAACATATAAACAGTTTACCAAAAATTGTTACAACTAGCTTCCTTACATGTATTCGAGTTCATTTTTAATATCACAAAAAAAAATTCCAAAACGTTTTAAATTTTAAAGAAGTTAATCTAAAAAAGAAAATAAACTAACAGTTTTCAGCACTAATAACACAACATTATATGACTTTAATGAGAAAGAAGTTCTTTAATGTGATATTCGTGCTAAGTTACGTAAAACGGAAATAACTTGTTACTGCAAAATTCATTGCCTCACGGCGTTTCAGTTTGCCGGACGTAACGTAATTTGTTCTTTTTGAAAAGAAAAAACCTCTTGATTTTTAACGATCGAACTCAAAACAAAGTCAGGAGAACAAAAGCATACACATTCAATTGGTAGAGAATGAGAAGTCTCCGCACCGTCTTCTTTGATCTGTCCCTTTTACAAATGAGACCACTTACAAGTAGCGTTGTTTTCTACTTTTATTGACCACGTCATGGTAAGTCTTCCTGAAGTGGGGGCAGTGCAGAGCAAGTTGATATTTTGCCTTCAAAGGAAAGAAACAAGCAGATTTTTTTTCTTATCGGCCTTAGCATTTCGAATTCTGTCTACAAGAGATGGCATGCTTTCTAAGAAGTTACAACAGGCTGAAGGTTTTCCTGCGCTGTTCTTACAAAATTAAAAAAAAGTATGTGAATTTTTACGCTTGTTTGTAATAGGTGGCAAGAAACACTAGTATTATAAGAATGGCATTCTGAATTGATTAAAGGTGTTGCTAAAATTTATATTTTTACGCTTAGCATCACTCAGTTTCTTTGTTTTTGCATAATTATGTTTAAAATTGAATTATAAATGGATACTTGAAGTTATGTTTACCTTATCCCTGCTGTCTTTGCTTCATTTCTCCCGAAAGTTCAGGCTTATTGTATAGGAAAAATGCTTAATAATATAAGAAAATGTTTTATTCAAGAATATACTGAGTTCTACTTTAGTCTAATAGCTTCTAATCCCTACATTTCGAAAATAATAGCCCAAGTAAAAATATTACTTAACAAAATTTCGGTAATAACGAAATAAAACTGATAAAACAATACAATACATATTATCCCTGTGACGCGTTTTGATCGTAACCCCTGATTATCGTAACACTGTGGCATAGCTAGAGGCAGCTTGGCAGAGTGGTCTGTCTTGAGCAGCGTATTTGGGATGACACTCTTCTTGTATAACATAATTTTATGAAGGTTAGTTCATATGTATCATTAGAACAGAAAGTAGAACTCCGATTTATTGAATCATGGGAAAACTCACTGCGATTATCTGTTTAAGGAAAGAATGCCTCTCTCGGGGGTAAAATCTCCACGAAGTACTTAAAAAGAAGGAGATAGCTTATATTCAGGCTGCGGAAGCAGCTTTGGCTCGTATTTACATTGCATATAGGGTAAACCAGGAAAATGCTTAGGCAGCCAACCCGTTCCTTGGTATATGATCTCAAGTCGAACGACGAATATTTAGTCGTCTTACCCACTCGATCGTCGGTAAGATGACGAATCACAAGATGCTGAATTGTTATAAAAACATAATTGAGGGGAGCTTTATTTTTAGATGGACCAACTATTTTTTTTTAAAAATCACAACTAGATTTCTACAGCTTTTGGTCTTGCTATGCTTATTTCATTAAAATTTTAATGAAAATATGAATGTTAATCAAATTATAAACAAGATGACATAAATGAAGAAGTATTCTTCACTGAAACAGAAATACTGCCAAGTTTTCTTTCTTTTACTTGTTGAAAGACAGGATAGCATAGTTGTAGACGGTGGCTTTAAAATTTTGCACTTATTCTAAAATACAGATTCCAGATCACAGTTTCAAGTATTGTAATACCTCTTCGAATTTTCCTCACAATTTCTATATGGGGTACTTACTGTGAGAATAGTTATGTAAATACAAATCGATAAAAAAGCACATAAGACCTAAAAATGAGTACTTTCCGTTTAACAATTATTTCCGTAATATCTATGTAGCAGAAACTGGAGTATTAAAATGAAACTTTGTAATTTCATCAACGATTTTGTAACACAAAAAGTAACAAAATAGAACCTGAAAATATTGGAATTAAAGTTTTATTTAAAAAAGAAACCCACAGCTTTTATTTAATTGCGTATATGCCATTGCGATATTATTTTATAACAATTTTATTTTAATGAAAGGGGTCGCAAAAGCTTTGATCATATCACTGCCCTCCGAAAACGACGATTGGTCATCGTCAGATTTCAATAAGAGGTTGTAGGAAAAATCATCCCATAAATTTTTTTCTCGGTATTTAACAAGTTCATAGAATAGGTTAATTTTAATAATATCACTATAATATTTCGCTATTCTAACTTATATAGCCTATTAATTATCTGAATTTTGTATGCTAAATTTTACAAATATAGACTTTTATCGCTTTTCAGTAAAACTGAATTAGACAGAAACTCATCAAAATCTCACCAATTTCTTCTGTAATAAAATTATGCAAATTAGGCCAAAAGGAAAGAGTAGTTTAATATTATATCTAATATTAAATAATAAAATTAATTATTTATAAAAAACTATCTATTATAAGGTATTTCTTCCGCCTTCTTAGCATGCCTTCGTGGTGTAGTGGTCAGCATGCTCGGCGCGTATTCGAGAGGTCCCTGGTACGAGTCCCGACGAGGGCATTGCTTATTTTTCACCTCTCCTGCCTTCGAAATAACCTAATAGCTCTACAGTGGCGCCCGAACTAAAAAAAGGGGGTGGATGATAATTCTCCACCACCAGTCGCCCTTTAAAAGGAGGAGTAGATGAGGTATTTCTCCCGCCTTCTTGGCGCCTTCGTGGTGTAATGATCAGCTCGAATCGTATTTGAGAGGTCCGTGGCTCGAGTCCCAGTGAGGGCATTGCTCATTTTTCATCTCTCCTGCTTTCGAAATAACCTATTGTCTTTACACTGTAAATGTTAATCATATATTTTAAAGAAGCAGGTAAGAGAAATGCATACTTAAAAGGTGAAAAATTATTTAGAAATTAAGATAAGATGGAAAAGGTGTAACAATAAGAACATTGTTTCAGAGCCTGCGAAAAGTAAATTTTTTTTATCCTAAAATGTAGGAAACAGTGCATCAGTGAGTCTTTAAAGCTTAAGTTTGTAATTAAATAGTGGTGTTTTAAAAACCAGTCAAATTGAAGAACATATATAAAAATGTTAATAATGGATGAATGTATGAATGATTAAGCACTACAACTAGCTTTGTAGAGTTATTAAGAGTTTTTAAAGCACGAAACGTGAAAATGTACAATGGATTCGAATACACGCGCGTGTGCTACCGTCACACCATGAAGACATGCGGGAAGGAGGCAGAAATACCTTATAACTTACTAAATATATTTCGAAATGCATTTCGACCAAAGAATATTTATATGCGAAGAGAGGAAGCTTCTCTTTAATTAAACGTTAGTTTACTGAAGTTAATTTGTGGGGTTCTCACGCTTAAGTGGAATGTGTTTATGAGAAAAGAATATGAAATTTTCAAAGCATATCAAAGAGAAAATAACGTAAAATTTACAAAAGATATTAATGGAGTTAAAGAAAACAAAAACTCATGTGCTTCAACGGAAATATAAATTTTACAGCAGTTGGAAGTACATCTTGTTTACGGAAACTGTTCACTTAATTTCGCATTGTACATCTTGCTAACAAATGGACTAAAGGTAAAGTTGACTGAGAATAATAGATTAATTGCTGCTCCAAATTTAGACTAAAGCGAGGTTCTAAGCCCAATGAGAGATCTCTGAATTCTTTAAACATTTCTTCTGCTGAACAGGGTAAGTGTTCCATTTCTATTCGTAACTTGGGACGTGTTGCCAAACAGACATGACTAAATCAGCGTCCAGGATTCGTTTGAAAAACGGTTGGCGACACTAGAGAACACAAGCGATATCTGCAGAGTTAGCTTTAAAGTCACCACAGTTCCATAAATCAACGCATAGTTTTATGCTTTTGTGTTTAGTTAGCTCCTGATGTGAATATAAATAATGAACGTGATGTCAGACTGCAAGCACTCACGGATCTTCATTGGAGCAGAGAAATTGACAGCCTGCTCAGAAAACTACGCCTTTGTGTGTCACTGTATGCTTGCGACAGTTAGGCAGCGTGATGTATGAACATGAGGCGGAAGTCGTTTTTATATCTAATTACATTAGCAAATATACAGTTGAAAAAAATAATGAAAGCTTAAAACCGGTGCTCAGTTATATGCTGTCATCAGTAACGGTTGAGTTATTTGCTAAAAATACTAGTAAAAAATAATTTTCTTTTCTTTTCTAAATGCAAAGTATGCAGTTTATGTTTGCTTTAATAAAGTTCAGGTATGAATATATTTGAAGAATAAAATATTTTGTTTGCATGGATTTTTTTGCATTTAGAAGATAAAAGCAGAATTTAATTGATGCTGTCCGCATTGTTTTCACAAATATATCAAAGGACGTAGATGCAACACTATTTTTAAGTTTTTGTGTGAAATTATTTGATCAAACTAATAAAAATAGTTAAGTCAAAGTTAGTAAAATTATCAATCTCCTGTATGGATATAATTTGTACCATTCTGATTGATTATTGCGGTTATAACGTATGCAATGAATATACAAAGAAAAAGTTAATTGTTATTTCTGTACTGCATTTATTTCATACCTTTTTGAATTGGAAATGCCTCTGTTTAGTTTTTGTGTCATAGCACATTTTTTATATTCGAAGCCTCAAAAGAATATCAAGCTACTGATTTACACAGCCTTCTTGAAGCAACTGATTATATAGCCAACCTACTTAAGCAACTCATTATGAAGCCGATCTGTTTAAGTGGTATCCACTTAAGCAATCTTTTTCAGAGAATGTGGTCTCAAACATACATAATGGTATCTCATTATATACATTATCATCATTATATTTGAGACAAAATTCAAGATTATTCATGATAGAGTCCAGTTACATTGTAAGGTTTATCCTAAGTTTATTAACAGTTATTTTAAGCTACGATTCTTTCCTATTTATTCTAATTTCAGCTTACATTTTCCTACCAGAATGTAATTTCAGAAACGCAGTTAATGAAAATGAGTAAGAGTACTATTTAAGTCGATGTTTCACCGACTTCGAGGGAGAGAGTCTTATTTTCCTGACTAGCGCGCGTTTGCCATCTGGCTATATTCTCTCTTAGCTACTATGCTCGGCCATAATTTAGGCCCTTGCTTGGCTTCGCCGATTTAATTCATATTTAGGGGCCAACTACTTAGAATTCTGATAGCTTCGGCTATGTCAGGTCATGTCACTTGTGTCAATTAATTACAACCCGGCCGGGTACTTAAATAGCATAAAAACCACTTTCCCAAATGAATTGGTTGGCATTGATTTACTTGGTCCCTACCCTAGAACAAAGATTAATAAAAATAGATGTTTGTTAACCATTGTGGATCACTTCTCAAAATGGGTGGAAATAACTCCCCTTAAAAGAGCTTCAGCAAAAGTAGTAGCAGATTCGTTTCTAAATAAATATATTTTAAAATACGGGGCCTCAGTAAAAGTAATATCAGATAATGGTAGGCAATTCGTAAGTAATTTATTTGAAAATCTGTGCACAGGCCTTGGCATGCGCCATTAAAAATTCGTATCTTATAGACCGCAATCAAATATTGCGGAACGCGTAAATAAGAATATAGTTAAAATTATTCGGGGATATGTTAAGAATTATCATGGCCGTTGGAACAACTGTGTCAATGAATTAGGCTTTGCCTTGAGAACAGCAAAACATGATACGACACAAAAAATCCCCGCAGAATTATTCCTAGGAAGAAAAATTATAACGTCCCTGGATAAGCTGTTTTTCGTTCAACAAAGACAGGAAGAGTTTAAATTGAAAGACATACAGAAGATTTTAATGAGGCCATCGAAAATTCTGATGCGGCAAGATCGAAACAAAAAGTATATTACAATAGAAAGAGATGCGACGTAGAATATACGATAGGACAAAAAGTATTAAAAGTTAACATTCTTTATCATCCGCACCCGAAAATAAGGTAGCCAAATTTGAGACCAGGTTTGAGAGGCCGTTCATTATAGAGAAAATTAAATTTTCTACGGTTTACTTAAAGGCGGAAAATGGACAGCAAACAATTGCTAACATGAACCAGCTGAAACCGTACTATAGTCGTACGGATTTTCAAGTCTTAAAAGATTTATTGCAGGTTCCTGGGAGCGCGCCAAGAATATTGATTAGGCAGGGATCCTAGCAGGGATCTCGAAGCAGCAGCAAAAAAGAAAACAACCGGAGAATACTGAAGAAAGGACCGCGAAACGAACGCAAGAGCTGCCACAAGGTTCAGGCTCAGCGAGAGTGAAGAGAACAAAACAGAAAAAGTTCTCCTTCAACAGAAGCCAGAGCCGATGGGAAAGCGAAAAAGGCTTAAGGAGAATAATCAAAGAAAACATCCAATTCCAGAACAGAAGCCAACTTCCTCGAAAGAAACCACAGGAAAATGGCAGCAAGATCTACGAAAAGAAAACGAGCCGAAGAGGCAAGATCCATTCCTTTTCAGGAAACCAGGAAAACCAAGTTGGAAGATTCCGAGAGAAGATCCGGATACTACAAGGCAAAGAGGAAGCCAGAGTTCCAGAACCCTCAGCCGACGAGAAAAGCAGGCCGATTCAACGCCCGAGGAACAAAAAGAAAGGAGGGGCCCGAAGTGAATACCAGCAGCCCGAGAAGATTAAAAATTCAAGGTTTAAGATCTCCCACTTGGTAAGAATTTTGCGACGAAAGAATGGAGGAGTATAGAAACAAAAAAAAAGATAAGTGAAAATTTTCTTTGTTTTCTGTTTTGTATTGAAAGTTCGATTTATGGCATGTGCTTAAAGTTGCTAAATACTGTTTAAAGCAAGAAATTGAATTCGCAAGTTGCGAGTTGTAACTATCTGTTAAATAGAAAAGATTTCTGAATTCAAAGTTGGAGAGAATTTATTTTGTAAACACCTTTCTTTTGAGAATTCTCAAGTTACAAGAAACTAACTTGTGAATATGTTTAGTCGAAAGACTTCAATTGTGTTAACTTAAAGATTGTAGCCAAGCTTTGTGAATTTTGTATAGCAACTGTAACGAATGGTGTAAAACGAATTTTAAATATTGTATGTTAAAATGTTCTATTGAATGTTGAAATGTTAATGTCAGCTTTTAAACTATTATAAAAGTTAAACTTGTACAAATGTAAGTTTTTGTCAAGCATGACTCTAAATGCCTGAATGTATTTAAAGTTAGGCTCTCCAGGCTTCACTTAAGAATTTAAATTCTTCACTTAAGAATTTAAATAAGCTTCTATGTTAGTACATTAGAACTAGCTTTGTGTTTAAGGAGTCTTCTGAGGTCTGGAATGTCTAGTTTCTAACAAATCGTAGCTGTTGTAGAGTTGGTAGTCGCGGAAATTCAACAATAAAACGCTCGTTTCACTCAGAAAATTTTTGCAGAGCGTGGGGGGGGAAGAAGATTTAAAGTTTGGTGTGAATGAAAGTGTTTGAGGGCCAAAAAATAATTTCAATAATAGGATAACGGTAGCAAAATAAAATGGCTTGTGAATTTGACTAACATAGTTTCCTTCCAGAGGAGTGGAAGGATAAAAAATGAGAACCTGTTCGACAGAGAAGAAGATGTTTGTAACAGTCAATTTGTAAAAAAATTTGTGAATGTAAAATTCTTAGTTTTAGTATAACTTCAAATATTGTGTAAAGTTGGCTCTAAACAGGAAAAATGTTAATGATGAATTCAAGAAAGCACACTGTAAGGATTTTAAGTTCACTATTTTATTTTAAAACTTTACTATCATCTCTTATTTTCCACTTCCAGCCAGAATTAACACGTGAATATGTTTATGCAAATTGTACTTGTTAACGCTTAAGCATTTAAGTTGTGGCTTTTTGCTAAGAGTTGAGAGTAGGAGGAAGGAGAGAGAGCCCTCTTGCTACGAGTCTTCAAGCGAGCTCGCCATCAGTTACTGTCCGTCTTTAAGGCCAGAGGTTTAACCCTCTTGAAAGTTAAAGACGTATTGTAGTTTTCCACAGTTTGCGTACTACAGACGTAGTAATTTAAAAGGCCAGTATTATTTAGTATTATTAGGCTCTTATTTAAATTTTAGTTAGTTAGTAGTCTTATATTCTTTTACGCTCAGACCAGAAGTGGTTGGTCTTTGTATCCCGAAGTACGAGAACGATTGCAAAATCAATAAGCAAATAAAGGGGAATTCTAACCCTTCTTATCTTTGTTGTAATATCTTTATTGTATTTATATCTTATCTTATCTATCTTTGTTATATATAGCTTTTAGTAAGCTCCCTGTTCCTACTCAGAACTCCCGTTATGTTTGCAAAATCAACTAGAATCTACAGAAGTCCTGATAACACTTGCTACAAGTTTAAACTTTGATGAAAAAGAGTTTTGTAGAATTTACACTCTTAAACAAGGTCGTTTTGAGGCCTTACTTCCAGTAGTTAAATTCTGGCAGGGAAAGATGTAAGGTTTATCCAAAGTTTATTAACAGCTATTTTATGTTACGATTCTTTCCTATTTATTCTAATTTCATCTTACAATTTCCTATCAGAATGTGATTTCAGAAATGCAGTGAGTGCAAATGAGTAAGAGTACTATTTAAGTCGATGTTTCGCCGACTTCGAGGGAGAGAGTCTGATTTTCCTGACTAGCGCACGTTTGCCATCTAGCTACATTCTGTCTTAGCTACTACGCTCGGCCATACTTTAGGCCCTTGCTTGGCTTCGCCGATTTAATTCATATTTAGGAGCCAACTACTTAGAATTCTGATAGCTTCAGCTATACCTTTCAGAAAGTTTTAGTTAAGCTTAGTTTAGTTTAGTTTCATAATTATTTAAGTTCAAGCCCAAGTAGAGGCTTTGTGCATACTCCAAGTAAGAGTTGATTGTATTTATTCTGAGAAATAAAGGGTACTTCACCCTTCTTAAGGCTTACGTGGTTATTCTTAAGCAATTATTCGCTTATTAGTGTTCGTGGGGTTCTAAGATTGAACATTGGAATTAAGTAAGTAAAACCCCAGAACATGATTACAATTGTATCAGTCAGTTTAGAGCTGCGCCGTAATCACGAGCATAATAAACAGGAGGTTAATAAGCTTAGGGTATTTTTATATCTCCTTATAGCATACCTTCACAGTAAAATTCGAAGCACATATTGCTAACAGTAGGGAGGTCCAGAGCTCGAATCCCTGCGAGGTTATCGCTAATTTTTCATGTTTCGCATTTCTAAAATCCTAGTAGACTCTACATGTGGGAACCAAACTAAAACGTGGTGGACGATAATTAGTCAAGCATCAGAATTTGGTGATTGGGCCTTCTTCTCTTCATGTCGTTATTTAAATGGGGAAAACTGTAAATTAATTTCTACCACCTTAACACATGTGCTCTCCAGTATAATTGGAAGGCACATGTGAAGGCACGAGTTACTGCACATCAGAAGGCACAGGATCATGCCCTCGCACGGACTCGAGCTGAGGACCTCCCGGATGACAGTTGGGAAGTTCGGAGCTTGAGTGGCGGCAAGGGTATGGCATAGGTTTTCTGTTCCGAAAAATTCTAAATGACTCTACGAGTGGCACCCACACTCAAATGTTGTGAACAATAATTTGTCACAGTCATATTTTGGTGATTGTATCTCCGCTTCTCAGTTACCTTATTAAGGTATTTTCTCTCTTTTTATTGTGTGTTTTCGTAGCGTGATTGGAAGCACAAAATTGTGATTGGTAGCGCAAAAAGCCTTTTTTGCGCTTTTGCAGCTGAGGATGATGGTTCGGAGAAACCATCGAAACCAGTTTGAAAATGCAACGCTGATTTTTGTTGTTTGATTTCTAAATTAATATTTGTTCGGCGTGTTATTGTATCTTAACTGTTATTATTGTTTAATTTTGAGCAAAAGATCATTTTACTGGAAAAACTAACACTTGATAAGTTAAGTTAACAAGTTAGGAGTTATAACTACAGGTAAACGTCGAGGCATTTCTGATTCGATTACACTGGGATGCAATAAAGCAAATCACATGAATTGTTTGATCTTTAGGAACATATAAAAGGTATGTTTACGAAAATCCATGTTGTTGTCTATATGAATCAATAAGGCTCTTCTATATTCTTATCACTCACATATTTTCAAAGATTATAGATTTTATTTTTCTGCAAGAACTTTTCATATTTTTCACAGTTTTACGAATTGATTGATATAAAATATTTTTGGTTCAGTCTTTTTAAGTGGTTATGTCTAAGTTCAATCATTTTTATTTTCTCATTTTAAATGACAGACATACAACTGGGACTTCTACTCGAACATTCAGAAGAAACTGTGCAATTACTGGTAACCCTAATTTCAAAAGAATATCTGTGAAAAAGATAGAAATACTCCGAGAATTAGTAGTATATATATATATATATAATATGTATGTTTGTCTCCACGTCCACGCCACACACGTATGCGGCGACTGTCACTGGATAAAAAGAAGCGTGACTTATCTGAAAACACGACGTTTCGCCATTCTGTCATCCACATCGCTCTAGTCCGGCACCATTCTAAACGTTGGTGTCTATGCTGTGGTGTCAATGACAGTCTTCTTAACGGACGCCGTGAGTGCAGGCTACGTTCAATCAATCGACGGGAAATGGTTCTCGTCTACACGGAAACATCCAGGGTATCTTGCACATGCTGCAGAATCGCGGTACAAGTGACTTGCGGGACCGCCACAGCTTGTCGGCGGATGCGTCGATCCACGTGTGCTGTCGTCACTCTGGCTGCACCCGCACTCCTCCTTCTTCCCACATTCCTTTGTTCCAACCATGTTCGCCATAGCCGATGCACCGTACTCGCATCCATGTGGGTATCAACTGCAATTTGACGTAAGGACCAACCTGCTCTTCTCAGTCCGATCACCATACCCCTCGTAAAGTCGTCTATCTGCTGGAAGTGCCTTCGTTGACGGCGGCCTGGCATTCTCTCCTATTACACGTATCCTCCGGGACAAAAACCAACTTTCTTCGATAATTCGTCTGACAGAAATAACGACACGAATATTGCCTATTCTGCAAGTTCCTTCCCTTACATCTTACTTCACGTGCGTCGGAGAGCTGCGCATTTCACATCATTCGCATAACTCAGTAACGTGCGTCTACTCTAAAATTTGCATAAATTTCTGACCACTCCTTCTTGGTGTTGCATTTTCAGTGTCGAGCAGTGAACAATATTTCAACGTTCTACCGCTAATTATTTTTGAATTATGAGAGATACATTCTTATATACGTAGAAATGTCACGAAAAAAATCTCTTTTGAATCCATTTTAAATCCATTTTATAATACGTTTTGGAAAAAAAGTCTTTTATTCTGTCCATACGTACAGATGTAAAAAAAATTCTTCAGAGGTTCGGGAGCGGACGAAATGAATATTTTCTTTGGAATATGATACCCGAAATTTTTCGGAAAGGAACAGTGCTTTGTACAAGGAGTTTACAGTACTATCTACAAGTAAATGTAAATGTACAAACCTAGTTCCGTGAAAACAAAGAAAGTTTCAGTGAAGGATTTATCATTGTCACAGGATCCTTTTACAATAGGAAATTAGAAATAAGAAGAGTGGAAAAAATGTACTCAAACGCACTGTATGTCCTCAACGCTAGATAAAGCAACGAGTCATTCTTAGAAAAGTACTATTGCATTCCTTGGAAAAAATTAAAGACTGTTATAGGTGTTGCATATGTACACTGCGCAATAAAACAATGGGACAGTTTTATATCTCCCGTTCAACTGGGCCGATTGACGAAATTCAACTTGCGTTTTTCATGTCTCGAAAGGCTAACTTAGGACATGCAGCATTGTTTTAATATAGGTATTTTGACACAAAATCGAACGTTTCTTGAAATGACATGTCAATGTTTTTCTATATTTCGACTCAAATTATGCCAAACTGCCAAGTGTTGTAAAAATCGCACGAGTAGTTTTTTAAAAATGAGTTACAAAATTTTAACGCCTCAGTGTTAATTGAATTTGGTATATGTTTATTAATATCTCTTTTTTTATTAAATTTATCCGATTCTTCGTTTCATACTTCGAAGTTTAGGTTCATTCCTAATAAAGTTCGCCAATATTTTATGACTTATTTTTTAAATTTGTATTTTAAAATAATTTTTATAAATTTTTCGAAAACAACTTTGAATAAAAACCTATGAAAATTTTGCCATCATCTTAAAGCAGATGTATTTGTATGCATATCCGCAAAAAATTAGAGTGTTTTATTCAAAACTTCCTACGATGTACGTGAATTTATATTTTGGCGCGTTTTGAAATCTGGCGTATTTATTATGAACGATAACAACGAAAATGTGGTTTACGCACTCTGTTAAAATTATTTGAATGTATGAACTATGATTTTTTTCCGCTCGTGGTACAATGAAAAAAAGGAAAGGAAAGTAGGTTGCTATGAATTAAGAAGTTCGCCAAGTGAATTGTTCTTGGCGTAAACTGAAAAAAATCCGCCAAGATTAAAAGTTTTTAGATTTTAAATTTCTCCGTAAATTTCTCACCGAAAATTACAAAATTTAATATCTAGGCATAATTTGAGTCGCAGAATCGAAATATGGAAAAAAATTGGCATGTTATTTCAGAAAAGTCCGACTTTGGTCAAAATACCTATATTAGAACAATTATACATATATAAATCTAATATATATCCTAAATCGCGATTTCGAGACAAGGAAAATGCAGTTTGAATTTCGTCAATCCGCCCAGTAGAACGGGAGATATAGAACTATCCCTTTTTTTTTCGTTTTTTGCGAAGTGTACCTTTTTAACGCATTCGAACGAAGTTTCTTGATGTTTCACCAATGGACAATTGTACATTTGGTGTCTTGAAAAGTTGATTCTAAGCGCAAACTAACCACGATTGACGGACTTGGAAAATAATGGAAGACAAATAGAAATCAAGACCTCTGGTATATTTACAAGAACCTCTTTTATCATGAAAATCACAAAGAGGATTTACAGTCAAGAAAACAGGAAATTAAATCGAACATTTTAAAAAATTCTCTTTACATTTTAAATATGAATTAACGGTCCTAAATCGTTCTATAAATGTTTAAATAGCCTCTGTACAACAGGGTTTACTAAAATGGCCATAAAAATTGCATCGAATATTATTTTTAAAGCAAATACATTTTTTGTTGACACACTGCGTTTTACATGAAAATGTTTTAAGTCCCTGAGCAGTACTTAAACTTTGAGTTCTAGTAACCGATCTGAGTGATTTCTCAATGCTCATCACTTCTTCGATGATAGTGAGTTTTGTTTACAGATGCTGAACTGGGATCGGAAATATAGCTGTTTCATGCCGGCTGCTTCTTTTCCTCAACTGAAAAAAATTCCATCTTCGGTTAGTTTCATGATAACAGTTAAATGGCTCTGCGTAACCTTTTGCTCTGTCATCTTCACGTACTGGGATATGGATTGTAAGTTCAACAGAGGTTTTCAAATGAGATTAATCAATGACTTTCATCATTGATTAATCTCATTAATCATTGTTCATCATTGTAACATTGAGATCAATCAATGACTTTCATCATTGATTAATCTCATTAATCATTGCAACATCATTGTAATTCATCATAATAATTTCATCATTGATTAATCTCATTAATCATAAATTTCAAATGACTTTCATCTTTTTAGCTTGAATTTTCAATATTCTTCAGAGGGTTTTCTTTCCCTGTGATCATTCATTTTATTAAAATATAATTTGCAGATCTTCTTTATAACTTTGGCTTCCAAAATTCTAAGTATTATACGTCAAAAGGCTAATTACGTTTCAAACAAAATATATTTTTACTTTATTCTTTTAAGCAAATTAAACTTATGCGTACTTTACTAAAGGCATTACTTAACCTTCTTTTTTCAACTAGCACCACGTTGCCAGGTGGAGACGAAGAAATAAATTCATGAATTCAATAGGAAGAATAAATAAATGCGTTTCTCTTTGATTTTCTGACAGTCTGGTGAAACGAATGTTTGGCTGATAGTCTTAGTAGTCTTTAAGTATTAAGTTTGCAAGGTTTACTTTAGTAATTTTATAACATTTTATTTATTTTTGAAACCCTTTCTTTTAAATCTTGTTTCCCACTTACAACTCCCTACTGGAATGAGTTTTTAGTATCGCGTTGCATGTAAATGAGGTAGAAGTATTTAAGGAAGGTTCAGCTTACTTCAGTAGGACAGCTTAGGAATTTTCAGTGGCGCGTGTTTGCCGTTATTAAGCCAACTATGCTCGGCCGTATGTAAGTGCCTGTTGATAATCGCCGGGTAATTTAATTAAGGCCAACTACGTTAGGTAATTGTATTAGCTTCGGGTAAGTCAGTTTAGTTTAGTGTTAGATTAGTTTCTTATTTTCTTATCTTAATTTAAAAGCCCGAGTAGAAGATTTCCTGTAAGCCCGAGAAAGGGTCATATGTATTATTTCTTTGAGTGAATAAAATGATATTTTAACCCTTCTCTGAACTTTGTCGTTAAATAATTGAACTCAGCAATAAATCGCTGCACAGTTCAATAGGTTCCTCTACGTTCAGCACAGACCAAGGAATTGTTAACATTATAAGTAATCCTTTATTTCAAGAGTTTTGTAAGTAAATGAAAGTAATACTTTCCATATTATTAAACGAAACATAAAAATTAATGTCACTGTTATTATATAACCTGTGTAACTTTTAGTGTGTTGAAAAGGTACTCTATTTCTGACCAGTAGTTCTCATTTTACAACTTTAAGATTCGGAATTAAAATTAAAATCATCCCGTGCATCGCAATACCATAACTAATATTAACAAGCAGAAGGAATCATGTCGGACATTTTGACTTTAACGGGACACATATCTTTGTTCTATGAAACTAATTAAATAATAAGTAGTTAAATTGCGGATTTTAATTTATTATACACGCTAACTCATTGATCAGTTATTCATGAAATAACTAGATGTTCTCTGAAATATTGTGAAACCGCGAGATTTAGATGAAGTCTGAAAATAATTTTTAATTATAAGCTCTTAAATGCAAAGCTTTGGTATTTTCTGCGGTATTTTATTACCAATTCGTTGAGAACATTATTCAGCACCCACTCTCAAACAAACAAAGCTTTAAACTCCAAGGCATAAAAAAACAAACCTTCCAACTTTACCGTTTACAAAATCATCCCCAATACCGAACATTGTATCTGGAAACCACTTCGGTTCTGCCAATAAGTGTCCGCCGCAGACAACGTCACGGGAACTTTACGAGGGTGGCTTGTCATCGTGACCACACTTTGCGTTGGACCTTTATGTACACTCTAATCGTCGGGGTGTCCGACATAAAACCCAGCGAATGACTTTCTCCCCAGAGTCCGATATGGACCCTGAATGGACTATTGACCCTAAATCAGCTTCTTGTTTTCTTTGTTGCTTGTTTTGTTTATTTCACGCTTCGGATTTATCCTGTAGAAATCGGTTAGCTGCACTCGCCTAATTGTGATAAGGAAATTGACTAGGATTATCTTCAAAGAAGCTTCTTTCAATATTACGGACTCCTTCAGCATTGGTTGAAAAAAGTGCCCGAGATAGTTTTCGTGATATATTGTTCATTTCTGTTGGGCTATAATAATACTCGTTAATCCTTACTTATATGCTTCTGTCTTAATTTTCATGGTGAAAGGGTTAAGAAGGAATATGTAGGAACAGCATTTCTTCCTAAAGAAGACATCTAAGCCTGTGAGTGATAGACATAAATATTAGTCAATAGAAAGCAGTAACTTTTTACATAAATGTACGATACTCCATAATCCAGATGTATTGACAGTCTAGAGATTACGGAGCATGTATCAACAAACGAAAGAAATAAGCGTATATTATTTCTTATTCCTGTCTCTAACGGTACAATAAAAACGATTTCAGGGGACAGAAACTTTTCATTTAAAGTTCATTATGTAAAATTCCAAACATTTTTAATAACAGTAACTTTCTTCTTTTGTACAACATTTTAAAAGAAAGAGTTTAAAGGCCAAACTGTTGGATTTTACGACAAAGGTATAAACAAATGTTTGATTATTTAGAAAAGTAGAAATTGTGGTATTTGATTCTTAATGTTAAATACAGTCTCAGCATGATTAACTTTATTTTCATTCCTTTTTCAATAATAATAGATATAAGTCAAAATGAAATAAAATAACAATTATATGTAAAATATGATGTTCCTTGAAATTCTGAATTTCAATAAATAAGAACGCATTCGAAAGAAGATAGAGGGAGTAGAGAATATGCAAGTGAAAATTACTAAATAATTAGTAGAGATGTGCCAAAAATATCGTTGTCAGGAAGTACATTAAAAAGGAAAACATTTCAATTTCTCATGCCACTGAGAATCAAATTAATAAATAATTTGTAGAAATATGTCAAAAATATCTTTAGGAAGTACATTTAAAAGCGTGGCATCTATTTTCACATCTCCTGTTTCAGAAAAAAAAACCCTAATGACTCTACAGTAGCGTCCGTCTCTTAATTGGTGTCCAGTCGCCTTTTAAAAGTTGGAGTATATAAGGTAATTCTCTCGTCTTCTTAGCATGCCTTTGTGGTGTTATGGCCAACACACTCGGCGCGTATTCGAGAGGTCCGAGGTTCGAGTTCTGGAGAAAGCATTGCTCGTTTTTCACATCCCCTGCTTCCAAAAGAACCTAATGACTCTACAGTGATTTTTCGAAATCGTTTTCTATTGCTATCGCGCAAGCATAGGCTTAAAACTCACGTTGGTCAAGTTGATCTTCGCATGAGCGTCTTCGGTATTGTCTTTAACTTATACTACATTTCTAGAGGGCATTTTTAGACATTTCCGATTAAAATATACATGCTCTTCCACCTAAAGAACGACTGGGGAAAGTCATGAAATCTATTCAAACAAATCGAGGTGGTGACAAATTATCGTTCGCCAAATTTTATTCAGGTTCTAATTCTAAAGACCATTACATATTTTGGACCATGAAACATGAAAAATCATCTATGTTCTTGCCGGGTTTGCTCACACTGGCTCAGTATTTTAATATAACAGTAGCGGCCCTGGGAGCATAATCCCCGTACCCGGTTCCTACGTCCAGAAAGGGCCCCCTGTGTTGTCCCGGGCGGTAGTGGCTTAGGCTGTCCAAGTATCCGAATGAGCTAGCGCGACGACCCATGACACTGTGTTACAGTTGTACAGACATTAGGTATTTGTGAAGCAGGAGACATGAAAAATTAGCAATGTCCTCGCCGGGATTCGAATCACGGACCTCTCGAATACGCGTAGAGCGTGCTGACCACTCCACCACGAAGGCATACGAAGAAGGCGGGAGAAATATCATATATACTCTCCCTTTTAAAGGGCGACTGGGGATTAGGGGATTCAATCGCCAAATCCTGGTGGTGGAGAATCATCATCCACCACCTTTTTCAGTTTGAGCGCCACTTGTAGAGACATTAGGTTATTTCGAAGCCAGAAGACGTGAAAAATGAGCAGTGTCCTCGCCGGGACTCGAACCACGGACCTCTCGAATACGCGTCGAACGTGCTGACCACTACATCACGAAGGCATGTGAAGAAGGCGGGAGAAATACCTTATATAGTTTTCCTCCCACATTAGTGGTTTCCGACACCGTTTGACGAGTGCTCGATAGCTCGGTTCAGCCTTAGGGGTTGAAAGAGAGTTCTTTTAAAACTCTGCTTTGAGGGATTAAGGTCTCTGTGACGTAGCAAGCGAGTGTTCTTAAATTCCTCGTTTGAAGTTTTTCTGTGGACATTGACCGGCCCTTCCAGCGAATATGGAGGATGTTCAGGGGATGTCACCTTAGTTGCATTTAGTTATAGAAAAGGTTAAATAAATATGACTTGCTGGGATACCAACCACGAATTTCAAGACTGCTAGCTAGACGTGCTAACCACTTACACTAAAAGAGAGCGAACAGGGGATTGAGATAATTTCTTAAAATTTAAAGACTTAAAGTACTTTATTGGAAGATGTATTTAAAAATGGTACTTAGAATTTGTCATCTGTTTAATCTTGTGCGTGCTCTCTTACATTAGTGTCCGTGTCTTTTTATCTGCAAGGATAATTTGGTTTAAATGCCACTAGAATCTTGGAGAAATAACCGTTATTTATTCTACAAGCGGGTATCCCTAATCGGTTGTTAAAAGCAACATATTGTGTGGCCATCGCACCAATACACGTATTGGACCTCAAGCGCACAAATGTTGACGACTGTGGCTAAGCAATGTGCCTGTAAAGCTGTCTTTTCTTTTTATCATTGCGTCAAAACGTAAAACAGAATATACAGGTTAGGTTTTCACAATAGAACAGATATAGCGCACACACAGAGCAAATGTGCAAATGGCGTTAATAATAATAATAATAATATGCAGAAACATTATGGGTATTTTTAAAAGAATTATTTGTATTGAGATTATGGAGAAATAATAATTTTCAGAATTTAAAAATGCGTGCTTCAAAGGAAAGTACTTTCAGGTAGGCTAAACTTGTGAGTAATATAAGAGATGATAATATCTGAAATCTTAAAATGGTGCTTATTCAAATCTATAACAAAATAAAGCAAAATCTGGAGATTTTTAATTTTAAATTTTGATATCTATTATTATACATATATTAAAATCTATGAATAGTATGCTAGCCTGATTAACGGGTTGAATAGTTTTGATTCACTGGCTAACAGATTAAATAATTTTGAGTAATTTTGATTGATGTAATGATTGGCTCTTCATCAAGCAGCAAAACTTGCTGATGCTATCAGTTTTTTCAAACGTGTACCGTGCGGGGGGAAAAAAGGGGGGGGGACAGCTCTATATCTCTCCTTCTATTGAGCCGATTACCGAAATTCAAATTGCGTTTTTCATGAGTCGAAAGCGCGACTTAGGATATATATTAGATTTATTTATAGCGTTGTTCTAACATAGGTATTTTGACACAAAATCGGACATTTTCTGAAATGACATGTCAATTTTTTCCATATTTGGAGCCTACGACTCAAATGATGTCTAAATATTAAATTTTTTAAAATTTGGTGCGAAATTTACGGAGAAATTCAAAAGTTTATCTTGGCGTATTTTTTCAGTTTGTGCCAAGAATAATTTATTTGGAAAACTTCTTAATGCATGGTAACCTATTTTCATTTCTCTTTTTTCACTGGACACGAGGGGAAGCAAAGACGTGGTTCATTCTTTCGTAAAGCATATTTGACTTATCATCGCTTATATAAATATGCCAAATTTCAAAATGCGCCAGTATATAAATTCACGCATATCTTCGAAAACTGAATAAAAACTCTATTTTTTTTCAGGTATGCTTAGAAATACATGTACTTTAAGATGATGGCAAAAATTTCATAGGTTGTAATACAGAACGATTTTCGAAAAATTTGTAAAAATATTTAAAACTACAAATTTAAAAAATAAATCATTAAAAATGTGCGAATTATATTCGGATTAAGCATAAATTTCGAATTCTGGAATAAAGAATTAAGTAAGTTTAACAAAAAAAAGAGGTATTAATAAAATATATCTAATTCAATTAACATTGAGGAGCTGAAATTTTGAGAGCCAATTTTTTAAAAACTACTCGTGCGATTTTTTTAAAGATTGGCACTTTGGCATAATTTGAGTCGTAAAATCGAAATATGGAAAAGCATTGGCATGTCCTTTCAGAAAAAGTCCGATGTTTTGTCAAAATACCTATATTAGAACAATGCTATATATAAATCTAATACATATCCTATGTCGCGCTTTTGAGACATGAAAAACGCAAGTTGAATTTCGTCAATAGTCCTAATAGAACCGGAGATACTATATAACTGTCCGTTTTTTTCTTCGCAGTGTACATATTCTTCTAAAAATTTCTTCTAAGCAATCATTTACGTTAGATTGATAATAACAATCGTTTCCAACAGCATTAATTTAATAATTTGAAATAAAAATTACACAAATATTAACCTGCAGTTTTTTTAATATTTCATCTTAAGACTGAAGAAAAGTGCGTCTGGTATGTCTTTTTAAAAATGCACTGCACTGGTTTAATGAATTAATTATTTTTGCATTAGACTAGTTAATACTTACATTCTATTAGTTCAGTTAATTATTTCTAAGCTAATTTATATCCTTCAAATTAAGATAATTGAATATCCTCAAAGCTGCAGTCTCTTGGCTAAAGTTAGAACATACTCTGTGTTTAAACTGAACGGTATAGTCGTAAATAAAGTTTTTGTAGAGAATAAGACAAAGAAATGGGAGCAGCCAGACAAATAAGATTTCGAGGATAGAAATAAAAGTGTAGATAAGATTGCTTCCTTCTGAGTAATTAATTCTTGCGCCTCTTCACTTGGAAATGCCAACTTTTAGTATAAAGAAATTAAGCCAGACAACATTCTTCAATGCTGGAATCGTGCGGCGGTTTCAAAGGCGAATGATAACAAAAACAATGTTGAAAGTCTCCAGAGATAAAGAAAGCACCACGAAAGAAGGGTAGGAGGGAACTATGTTAATGATGTGCTATTAAGTGAATGAAGTCTTCACTGATTAGATCTTACATTATGATTTCACACACAAGCGTCTTTCATGACCTTAATCTAGAATTTGCTCAACTTTTATGCTCTTTTAAAACACGAGGGAATATAAGAGTATGTCTCCGAATGTACGAAAACCAAGAATACACTTGCTTACTAATTATAAAATGATTACATCTTACTGATTATATTTGCTTCGTGTGCTTTAAGTTGATGTTATGATTGGTTCTTTGACTTTGTAAGGTTTATCCTAAGTTTATTAACAGTTATTTTAAGTTTTGTACCTTTCCTATCTTATTCTAGCTTCAGCTTACAATTTCCTGCCAGAATGTAAATTCAGAATCGCAGTTAATGCAAATGAGAAAGAGTACTATTTAAGTCGTGACTTCACCGACTTCAAGAGAGAGAGAGAGTCTGATTTCCTGACTAGCGCGCATTTGCCTTTTGGTTACGTCTCTCTTAGCTGTTACTACGCTCGGCCATACCTTAGGCTCTTGCTTGGCTTTGCCGATTTAATTAATACTTAGGGGCCAATTAGTTAGATCTCTGATAGCTTCGGCTATACCTTTTAAATAGCTTAGTTAAGCTAGTTTTAGTTTAAATTATTCTTTTAAGTTCAAGCCCGAGTGGCGGCTTTGTGTAAAGTTCCAAGTAGGAACTGACTGTAAATATACTGAAAAATAAAGAGTTTTAAACCCTCCTTAAGTCTTATGTGTCCTGTTCACACACTTAAGCAATTATTCGCTTGTTCTAAGTTAAAACTTTAGGATTAAAGAGTAAAACTCCAAAACTTTGATAATGTATTACGGTCGCTTCTCTATATAATGAACCTCAAGAAACCAAAAATTTGGTCCTAAATATCAAGTGGTTCACTATATCCAATCTGATAAGAAAAAAATAGGATATTGTTTGGAGAATAGCCTTGGTTGCGCCAACTTGGCTTCTTTAAGGGTATGGGCGACATTTCATCATACCAACGGAAGTAAATACTACAGATAATCAAATACTACAGAATAAATACTACAATAATAAATACTACAGTAATAAATACTAATTACTATACTACAATAATAAATACTACAGATAATCCCTTAGCAAGGGAAAAGTATTACGGCTGTCTCCCTGGAGGAAGTACGCCATCGAATGACAACCATTGCCTGCCATACCACAATAAGCTGTTTCTCCTTTTTTGACGTCAAAGCTGTTCTCCGAACAATATCCAAAAAATATATTATCTTGCAAAATAAAGTAAAACTGATTTATGAATCACACAAAAAGAGGGATTACCGTTATTACATCTCACAAAAGAAGTCGATACTTCTAATTGAAAAACTTATAATTAAGGATTAATTATTTTTATTACGTGAAACTATTTAATTTAAATTTTGTTGTTTTTTCTGTTTCACCATGTATTAATAATTTTATACTATGTAAGCAAACCGAGAAGGATAAAAAATTTCCATTTCCTAAAAGGCAAATCACCTGCATAGCCTCGAGCTCATAAGAGTAAAGTTTCATAAAAGCTCATAAAAGTTTAAAAATTTTCATAGTAGTACTAATTTTTGACAGTACGTTGTCTGATAACTCAATAAAAAGAACTTGAATAGAATCAAAGGATCGATTCAAATTCTTTGAATCAGTTGATCAAAGGCTTTTGCCTGACTGCGTGACACAATAAGATCTCCTAAGGTATTATTATTGTCTAGCTTGGTTTTCCAAGAACTGGGAGTTATACCTGTGCGTATAGCCTTTCTCTAGATTTGGTCGGAATCACTTTGAAAGAACAGTATTGTAAAGGCGTTTTTGGTCATCCTAATAGCCTAACTATGAATGACATTCAGGGTTTTTAATTTTCTAATTGAAAATTTCAGAAAACTGTTTCAAACTAGAAGCAAATTTCTGTCGAAGATATCCAAAGAGTTCACTATAACCGATTTTTTTAAAATTTAGATGTTTCCTATGGTCCTATAAGATAATATTATATCCATATCTGATCGAACGAAGTCAAAACATTCGTTCGTTATAAATGAAGGTTCGTTATAAATCGGATTCGCTTGCAAATGCTTGCAAGATGCAAGATGCTTGCAGTATTTGATTGCAAATGTAATTTCTAGCAAATATAGCCGTTCTTCGCTGAAAAGGAAACTATTTGCATACGACGAATAAAGTGTTGAAAAATTAAGAAAAGTTAAAAAAATAATGAAAAGAGAAGAAAAACAATAAAAAATTTAAACTAAAATATGAAACGTTTAAGATTTTAATGGTCGTCCAAAAGGGTTTGTTAAGGTTTTTTAGCTCTCGCTGGCAGTCTACCACTCTGCTGTTATATTCACTCCCACTAGCCCATTTTTTTGTCGTTTTACCTTCATTACTAAGCATAATTTTCTTTGCACTTCCTCCATATACAATTCAACAGAAAGATTACAAAAATTTTAAAAGCAGAACAACAGTATACGTTTAGAATTCCCGATGCAGCTTTAAGTGTTGACATGCATTTTTCTTTTTTTTTTTCCAGTCTTTTCTCAGTTCATTATATCAGTGTTCAGTTTTCTTACTCAGATGGCTTTACAAAACCTTTTTTTTGTCTTTTTATTATTAATGTGTTGTGTGTTTACTTTATTTATTAAATATTATGTTCTTGGCACTTACGCCACACAAAATTTGATTCAACAGCAAAATCACAAAATATTTAAAAACTGCATATCTTTAAAATTTCCGATAGATGGTCTTACTGCTGGAGATAATTTTTTTTTCGTTGCCGCTTCTCGCTTTAAATCATTGAATATGTTAATAAAAAATTCGTTAAAGTTTTACAAAATGGGAAATAGATAACGAAATAAATTCGAAATTGAAAATGCGGGCTTCCAGGTGCCTATGTTCAGATGGAAGACTACGTTATTCAAAATTTGATGACTCTAGGTACCGTTGTTTTTTCACAATGCGAGGAACGTGCATACATTCATGCAGATCTTTCATTATATAATTTCTTTAAATGTAATATAGTTCGATAATACTTGGTGGCAACAATTTGAAAACTGATACGCCGTTTACAGTGATTCAGCCTAAAATTTCTTTTCGAAACTAATATCCCATTCGCGACTAACGTCTCTTTTGGGTTAAAAGTAACTAATTATAATAACGAAATGGGTTATCTCATGTCATTTTAAAGCGAAATCATATGACTCCGAAGAAATAAGATCTGTCAGTCTAACTGAGCATGTGATTTAAAAATATGATATATTGAAAATGTCGCAGAGAATCGTTTAGTTAATATTTTTTATCATTATTGTTTTAAAAGATGAAAAAGTTTAGTCTTATTACCGGAGTCATTTTCATTCTTGTAGCTGAAGAAGAAGGTTCTATACAACCTTCGAAACAACAGCGCTGCAAATTTATGCTCTTTACTCTTACTCTTTTGTTGTTCATTAATAATAACTTTAATATTTGTTATTTGACGTCTTCTTGTTATAATTAGATGATAAGGACGTTTTAGGTATTGGCACTTGTTATGAATATTATCAGATAACAAAGAGTTGCGAATTTAATCACCTTAAAGAAATCTGAAAGATTTCAGATTTTAAATTACGTCCAAAGGCGCGTTTTTTTAACGTTTCGTGTGCTACATTTTTTTATTAAATATCATGTACTACGTACTCAAACCATAAAATTCAGCTCAAAATCAATATCGCAAAATCATTTTAAACTGAACATATCTTTAGAATTTCCGTAAGTCTCGTGCGCTGGAGATAAAAATGTTTTTTTTTTCCGTACAGTGTTGCCATTGCTCGCTTTGAAATCATTTAGTTTGTTAATCAGAAATTCGTTGAAATGTTACAAAACATAAAATCGATAATAAAGCAAATTTCAAATTCAAAATTAGGGCTTCCAGATGCCCATATTCGCAGTAGGATTACGTCATTCAAAATTCGATGGCTCTAGGTTTTATCACAATGCGAGAAACATGCATACATTTATGCAGATTTTTCATTTTTTAAAATTTAATGCAGAGCGATAACATTTAGTGGCAACAATTTGAAAAGTGAAACGGGCATTCAGAGTGAATCGACGCAAAACCGCAAAACGAAAGTAATAGTCCTTCAGGACTAAATCCCTTTGGACTAAAAATTCCTGTTTCGATTTTCTAGAAGTTAGCCAAAAATTGGTCTCCCTTATACCCGAAAGGATAAAATTATGGAACCGTGATATTTCAAGCCCGTTTCTAATCTTGAATAAAGGACTGCCTTAGTTTTTTCGATGTTTTCCTATATGTAACATAAATACAAGGCCAATTTTCCTTAAGTTCTGCACGAAACTATCTCCCCCAACAGGTGAAAACTCTCACATACTTTGTCCCACTCATTTGATTAAACAATTGTGGATTCATTTTCATTTTTCGATGTCAAGAAATTAAAGGAACACCACGAATGCATACGGAAAGGAGGGGGAAAATACCTTGTACAATAAAGCAAGCCAACATTCGTGCGTCATGGACTAAGTATCTAACCTGAATTCTTGATAGGTAATTCAAAGTTCAAATTTTAGGTTGAAGATCTGAGTAGCAGACTCAAATGATTTTTATCTCACGTAAATTTTAATAAAGACAGCAAACATGCCGTTGTTGCAAATAAAATTTGAAAGTAATGAGAAAATACATGGAATTCGCATATTTATTTAATACTGGCTAAAAACTCAGAAAAATCCTTTAAAATTCGCGAAACAAGTTGCAGAAATTTTGCTTTTCCGGATCATTTGTTGCCCTTCTTACTATTCTTTTATATCCGTGATAACTGCCTCAGTTACCTCATCCTTGTTCTGGCTCCAACTGGAGATAAAATGATGGGAAAAAACAACCAATTTTGGAGGAAATCTCTAAACTATTTAAATTACGTTAGAGATTCGGAATGCATTTTTTTATCGGAGATTATTTTTTCCATATTTTCACTGGTGCAACGATTGAAATTTTATGATGAATGATTGTACCTTTAAGAATGTTGCAGAGTCTCATATGTTTTGGTAACATACACCAAGTCAAGACTAAGTAGAACTAAACGATTTATCACTATGTCTAAAAAGGGAACAGAAGGGTGTAAAAATATCCTTTTAATGAGAACTCAAATAAGTTTAACAGAAGACACTACTATTGCTTACAAAATCAGCCAGCTGTTATGGCTTAAACTCAAAAAGTAAAATTTTAAACTAAGTTTTAATTAGCCAAAGGCTACACAGATATATCAAACGCGCAAATAGGCTCTAACCTACACCGCCGTGACAACACTATCTACAAGATTAAAGCAGCTCCGTAGACTATCGTAGAATATCAACCAGTCACGCGCCGACTAAAGACATCTCAAATAGTCACTTAAGTACTCGCGAGCTAAAACATGCATTCTGGTAAGAAAACAGAAAGGGAGAAGGGACAGTAAAGTTTCGGAACATAAAATATTAAATATAAACCTAATAAAAATAAATTAACTTGAAATCAGAAGATATTATATCATGGTATCCACCCCGAAAAATCTGCGTGTTCAAATTTTGTATACCTGACCTTTTACGTATATCCACTACGCAATACAAACACATAGCCAGATATATTCTTTCTTTTAAGGCAGATATTCAATTTCTTATTTACTTATTAGCTCAAAGGGGCAGTTTGCGCGGAAGGGTTATTAATTTCGTTTTGGCATTGTGTGTCGTCCACCATAAAACGGGATTTCACTTTTCAAATTGTTGCCACCAAATATTAAAGAAATTAAATAATGAAGAATTTGCATGAATGTATGTATGTTTTTTGAACTGTGAAAAACAAAGGTACCTAGAACTATCAAATTTTGAATCACGTAGTCCTCCGCTCGAATATGAGCATCTAGAAGCCCAAATTTGAAATTTGTTTCATTATTTATTTTCTATTTTGAAAAACTTTAATGAATGTTTGATTAATAAGCTAAACGATTTCAAAGCGAGCAGTGTCAACACTGTACGAAAAAAACCATTTTTATCTCCAGCACGCGAGATAGTGTATCGGAAATTCTAAAGATATGCGTTTTTTCAATATTTTGTAATATTGCTGTGTAATTGAATTTTATGGTTTAAGTTCGAAGATCATAATATTTAATAAATAAAGGCGGCAACACACAAAACGTTAAAAGAAGTCCCTTTGGGCGTAATATAAAATCTGAAATCTTTCAGACTTTTGTTTTATGTGTGATTATAGATATATTGAAACTCTTGTAAAGTAATTTCGGTACGTGAAATTAACAACAATTTTCATAATCTTTTCTTCTGATTAGGGTAATAAAGCAACTAACTAAGTATAGAGGATTATTTAATCTATATGGAAGCAATAACTTAGCAAAAGTAGTTACATCTTTTACGTTTTTCAGAGAAAAGATGTAGTGTGTTAAAATTATGTAATCTTTCAATCATATCGAATGACGTGCAGATTTAAAAAAGGATTTTAATGCAAAAATATGTAAAAGGAATAAAATCGAAACAATTTGCAGTTTTAAAGAACCAAGTACAAATACCAAATTTCGTTTAGAAAGATTCGTGTTGGTGGTAAACGCTGAAAATTTATACCATCGTTAAATCCTTTCGTAATTTTGCGAGAGTCAACAAGGAAATTAAATGTTGATCAAGCGTTTCCTATTTTATACGCGCAGAATATATATGTTTTCCAAACTCGTTGTTTCTATGTCTCAAGATCTCAGCGGAAATAAAAGAAATCAGCCGAAAGAGATTCTGTTGTGCTATTATTCTTAATAACAATAAATAACTATAAAAAAAAATCTGAAATGTTTCAGATTTTAAATTACGTCCAAAGGGACGTTTATTTAACATTTTGTGTATTACCTTTATTTGTTAAATACCATGTTCTTCGCACTTAAACCATAAAATTCAGTTCAACAGCAATATCGCAAAATAATTTTAAATTGAGCATATCTTTAGAAATTTCGGTACACGCTCTCACGCGCTGGAGATAAAAATGTTTTTCTGTACAACGTTGGTATTGTAGTGAAAATATTTTATATATA
>KK119083.1:417353-436514 GCA_000611955.2 Stegodyphus mimosarum | reverse complement strand
ATATATATATATATATATATATACCACGTATATTTCTCCTCAATAAAATTTCCCACTGGGATGATATTCAATTCAGCATAGCTCGAACTAAAACGGATGTCATTTTGGTCATGTACTGTTACATTAAGAACTTGGAATGTGACTCCTTGAATTGAACAAAATATGAAATGCAAGAAATCTGTAGTAGAGACCTCCTCTCTTTAGCGACCGCCTCTTTAGGTGATAAGTATAATTTAGAATACAAACAACCATTGTATTAGTCATTCGCTTCTAAGGCAAGTACTTCTACAAAAGACCAAAATCATCTGGAACCGTGCGTGGCCTTTTGTTGCCTTTTAGTGATTAACGTATATTTCGAATAAAGAACACGAAAAATCATTTGCGCTCTCATAGGGATATAAATCACAGATCAGGCAAACGCTAACAAGATGTGTTAATATTTTATATCCCAGAGCACGCGAGAGGGGATGGTATAATTCCTGGCATTCTCCCTCACTTAAAAAGCGACAGAGAAGAAGTATGAAACCTAGTTATTAAGTTCATGTGTGACTAATTATCGCCCGCCAAATTTTAGTTTCAGTCACTACTTAAGGTTATTAGGGTTCTAGGAGTAGGGGCGGAAAGAAAAAAAAATAGAGCTTTTACCAGAAATCGAACCACGGATTTGCTAATTGCCCCTAACGAAATTAAGCACGGGAAACCTAAAGCAGCCTCGATACAGATATGTGGTTTAGATCAAGCTAAGAATGGTTGTCTTGTAAGGTTTTAGGTTAAACTAACAATGTTTTATTTTAATTTGCCTTTTTCTATCTGTTCTTATTTCAACTTCCCGTTAGAATAAGCGCGCGTTTCAGCTTTATGCTAATTGGAAGTGGAGCCAAGTTTCTATTTAAGCGATAGATAAGGAACCTCTCAGGGTGAGTCTCAGATCACGGCTGCTCTGTTCGACGTTGGCCTGACCAACTAGTATTTAAATTCTAAGCCTTAGGCTGTTACTCTATTACTTATTGAAGTAAATCTAAGTGCGTTAGTATTAGTTAAATCTTGCTACGCACCCTTTAGCATAGAGACCAACCTCGCGTTTATAGCTCTGTGAGCAACGACTACTTAAATTTCTACTTAACTTTAGTTTACATTATTTGATCCTCCCGAGTTGTTATTATAGTCATCATTATAGAACTTGTAAGGTTTTAGTTTAAACTAACAAAGTTTTATTTTAATTTCCCCTTTCTTATGTGTTCTTATTTCAACTTCCCGTTAGAATAAGCGCGCGTTTCAGCTTTATGCTAATTTGAAATGGAGCCAAGTTTATATTTAAGCTTTAGCGATGAGCTACTCAGTGTGAGAGAGCTTTTAGTCTCGGATCACTGCCGCTCTGTTCGACGTTCGCCTGACTAGTTAGTATTTAAATTCTAAGCCGTAGAGCTGTTACGCTATTACTGATTGAAGTAAATCTAAGTGCGTTAGTATTAGTTAAATCATGCTACGTACCCTTTAGCATAGAGGCCGTCCTCGTGTTCATAGCTCTGGGAGCAACGATTACTTAATATCTATTTAACTTTAGTTTAAATTATTTGATTGTTCAGTTTAGACCCAAGTGCGGTCATTATTTTCTGTTATCCCTCCCGAGTTGGGAAGTGGCTGTACATAATTGTGGTTTAATAAAAGAAGATTTTAAATCCTTCTTACGCGTAGTCATTCTATCACTCAATCACAGTATTCTACCACAGAACATAGCTGCATTCAGCTCCCTGTTCAAGATCAGGATTTAGTTTCTTCACGAATATGTTCGCCAAGAGTATGCACCGAACACTCAGTCCTGACAGTCTTACAGACTTATTGCATAGTTACCTATAACTATATTTATTTACGTTCTCAGAAATAATGATCACCTTTAGAAATGGTCGTGTGCGAGAAGTAGTCAGTACGAGAGGTTACGCTGCAATTTATGAACGTTTTCTGGATTTTAAAATTGCGTACATCAAGACCCGATATATTATTAAATTTTTTTTTTCAGTTGTGAAATTTTGCTGGTAAAAATTACCTTAAAGTTTTGCTAGTCATGGTATTTTTGCTAATCACGGAAGTCATTCAAATCGCGGATTCAAATCGCGGATGTCCAAAAAACATCATTCAATCATTCAAATCGCGGATCATCGCGACATTGTGCATCTCAGTACTTCTTGCTTCTTGCTGTATTTCGACGAGGCTGTTATGTACAGAAAATGATCGTTCGTTCTGTTGCTGGACGTAAGCGACATGGAACTGACTTTTGGCGGACATCCCCAAAGATTTGGAATCGGCTCCGAAGTGAGGAATTTTTCTCCGGAACATGCCAAAACTCCCTGCTTGCTTTTGAAATTTATCCGCTTCCAGATTACCATTGACTCGTAAATTTAGTAATTCTCTTTAATTACGACATTATGACTTTGCTGTAACTCTTTTCGACACAAACAATGGCATACATAATTCCCAATCCTCCGTCTTATTCTTGAATTCTGATAGTTACGTATTTTGACATCGCTAATCTTGGTCTTGTGTAAAAAACCTTTTCTTTTGCAGTGTCTTTGCGGTACTCAGTAGATCCGAATTAGAATTAACATGTTGGCCGAGCACAATTCTATGAAAGGCAGGATCTGTTAATTTTTTTAGCAGGCCAAAAATGTGTTGCTATTCAACAACAGCTACTTTAAATCACAATTCTCGAAAAATTTAAGGGAAAGAAAACTGAATGTAGTTATTCTTAAGTATATCATTTCTACGTTACGACTTCTATTGCTACTTAAAATTCTGTTTAATGCTCTAATAATAATTCGATAGGGACTCTCCGATTTTATTGGGTTGGCAACTAAGTAATTGCGGATTTTTTTTAGAAAATCAAAGACAATTTTTTCATGGAACTAACTAACTTTATTCTGTAATATATTACCCATTTTGATCAATGACCTTTTGCCAGGTAGCATCATAATCCCACATTCATAAAACTTCTGGTTTTTATTAGCAAAAAATTGAATCAGGTACGATTTGACATCATCATTATGATTGAAATTTTTACCATTCAGGGAGTTTTATAAAGATCGAAACAAAAAGTAATCAGATGGTGCAAGGTACGGTGGATGTGGCAAAACATCCCAACCAAGCTCCAATAATTTTTGCCGAGTGACCAAAGATGTGTGTGGCCTTGCATTGTCAGGATGGAATACAACACCTTTTCGATTTGTCGATTCGGGCCGCTTTTCTTCAACTGCATCGTTTAATTTCGTTAGTTGTTCAATGTAGACATCAGAATTGATCGTTCGGTTGGGTGGTAAGAGTTCAAAGTAGACAATTCCTTTGTAATCCCGCCAAACTGATAACAAAACCTTCTTTTGATGAATATCAGCTTTTGATGTTGTTTCAGTTGGTTCACCTGGCTTGCTCCACGATCTTTTCCGCTGGATATTGTTGTAAACAACCCATTTTTCATCGCCAGTTATCAGTCGTTTTAAAAATGGATCATTTTCATTACGTTTCTTTAGCAAATCGCAGCCGTTAATGCGTTGCGTTAAATGCGTTTCTTTCAGTTCGTGAGGAACCCATGTATCGAGTTTTTGAACATAGCCAAGTTGTTTTAAGTAATTTTCAATGTATGTATGTGATACATGAAGCTTCTCTGCAATCTCACGTGTTGTACTGTGACGATCCGAATCGATTATTGTTTGATTAGGTCGTCATCAACTTCAACTGAACCACCAAAGCGTTTTTCATCTTTGAGTGAAAAATCACCAGAACGAAACTTGGCAAACCAATTTTGACACTGCCGTTCTTTTAAGGCTTCGTCACCATAAACAGCGCATAACTTTTTATGAGCTATCGATGCGTTTTTCCCTTTGCGGAAATAAAATAGCAGAATATGACGAAAATGTTCCTTTTGATTTTCCATTTTTCAACGAACGCCAAACGAAAACTACGCAACCGATCAAAAAACTTTTTTACTGATTCACGGCTGAATTGCCGACTATCAAATAACAAAATGTGTTTTACATTTGTACTACGTTTGCAAACCTAAAAATTCAATCGAAGCCATCTATGAGTGAAATCCGCAATTACTTAGTTGCCAACCCAATATTTTTAGTCACGTACGACTAAGAACGTTCTTATAATCAAAAAGGAAATTTTAGTGCATCTAATTTTAAAACATTTTTGATATACTATTTTATTTATACTTTTTAATCTACAAAATGGGGAAAGCTATAAAGAAAGAAAATCACTGCCCCTGAGTGTAGCGCAAGCTATTATTTCTAACCTGGAGTAAGGTCAGATTCAATTCTGCTTAATTTCTACAATTAAAATTCTGCTTGATTTAAAAATCTGATTTCTTCATTACTTACTGATTCGTGGACTGCTAACAACGAGGAACCAAAAACCCAATTGTATCTCAAAAAAGGTCCCCATTGTTAGTACCTGCACAATATCCAGAAAAATTGACAATTTTTGAAAGCTTACAAAATTCGGCTAATTATCTGAAAATTTCTAAAAGTCATTCATTTATATGGTGAGTTTCCAATCTATCCGATGGTGTTAAGGTCGAAATTTTGCAATGCTTATTACTTTGACCGTTAAACAAGGATTTGTGAGAAAAATTCAATTTGAATAATAAAATATCTGTATCAAAATTATAAAAAAATTATCGCGGAATATTATGTTTGTATTTCAGATACTTATTTGTGATAATTTCAGAGAAAGGGGCTTACAGAGGAAGGTTTGAAATATTTTCAACTTTTGACCCAAGCAAACAAACAGGCAACCAAGTTGTTTAAATATAAATTAATTCTTGCTACTTTAACTCCCCACGCCTTGGGGGGGTAATGAAATTTTTAAGGGAAATTATGATGTCAAAAGCTACCACTGGGGATCGATATACACTGAAGTGCCACTGAATTAGGGATGCCTACATAGTGACGAGTTGGACCTCCTCTGGCCTTGATAACGGCTGCCACACGACGAGGCATAGATTCAACAAGTTTCTGGAAACGTTCCACGGAAATGGCTTGCCAAATATTGGCTAAAACTGTCCATAATTCAGTAAGGTTCGTCGGTGCTGTGTGATGGCCTTTCACGCCTTGTTCCAAAACATCCCAAAGATGCTCAATAGGATTTAAGTCTGGGCTTCTGCGTGGCCAATTTATGACAGAAAAGTCAGAGAAATAATCATCCAACACCAGCCAGTAGCCAACCGGGACTTGTGAGAGGTACAGTTGTCTTGCTGGAAAACTCCATTACCGGCACTTCCAACAACTAATTCAGAACAACTACAGTACGCGCTATATATGCAATTACCACAGCGCCCTCACTTGTGCATAAATGACGCGCAGCGCTATACGTTTTGCATAGCCCTTGCTATCCCTAATTCAGTTGCACTTCAGTGTATATGGGCAATTGAACGGCATTCTCAACATCTCATTGACTACGAAGAAAAAAAAAAGTTATTAATAAAATTGACAGTTTTTTATTCACATAAAGTTGTAGTATCATAGAGTATGGAATAAATCATGGAAAATAAATATAAGGAAAAAATGCACTAAAAATTACTGATCTTTAAAATATATCATACAATTAAATAATATATTTTAAAAATCAGTATTTTTTTAAGATCAAAATTTTTTAAGCAGTAAGTTTCAGTATACAAATGTGAAACTCAGATATACAAGAAAACATTATAAAGTATTTTCTCCCTCTTATCCGCATAACCCCCGTGGCGTAATTGAAAGCACAGACGACGCGTATTCGAGAGGTCCAGGGTTCGAGCCCTGGCCACGGCAATGTAGACAGCAAATACGCACCTATTCTTTCACTCATGCCTGCCTTTTAAAACTTGTTAACGAAGGTTATGCTCAAATGACAGTTAAGTCATCAAAATGTAAATGTATCCTCTACATTTTACAAGAACAATA
This sequence comes from Stegodyphus mimosarum, assembly GCA_000611955.2. Classification (NCBI taxonomy): domain Eukaryota; kingdom Metazoa; phylum Arthropoda; class Arachnida; order Araneae; family Eresidae; genus Stegodyphus; species Stegodyphus mimosarum. The sequence goes on along the minus strand of KK119083.1, from coordinate 430,581 downwards.
AAAGCTATTTGCTGCTCCCCCTCCCCCGCCATTACGATTATGTTGTATGCTCTATACTATAAAGAAAAGATGAGGTGGTCGATGAAAGAAATTTGAAAGGGGTCGATGAAGCAAAAGAAAAATGATCGGGAATCCCTGTTCTAAAAAATCTGATCTGTCCTATTAAATTATGCACTTTTTTTGCTGCACTTCGTTTAAACTTATTTCATTGGAGATACATTTCTCATTCAATCAATTCCGTCCTCACTTTGCGGCAGGAAAAAACACATAAAAACTCAAAACATCTTCATTCAAAATTGTAAAATACAGGAAAACCTAAAACAACAAATAGAATGAAAAAAAAAAGTTTAAAAAATATTTACAATTAAAATTAGAATTTAAATTAATTAAAATTAGGCAGAAGGACAGATTTTTCAATGCAAAAAACTTTTGGCCCCACTCGACAAAAAGACACTGAAATTGCTACAAAAACTGACTTAATTCACTATTCTACTAAGTTTCAAATGTAAACAAATAGCGGCGTTAGGCTTAGTGAAAGAACAACTTTTAAATGGTTGATAATTCTACAACTATTGCAAGCAGATAATATTGCAAGCATATTGCAAGCAACTAAAGGCTTAAAAACCCTAACCGGAACATAAAAACAATATAATTCAGTCACTTTTAAAGCAAAATATGCATAATTTACCATTATATAAGAATAAAAAACTTTTCACCAAGCAGGGCAACAAACTGGGTATATATACATGTATTTATATACTTTTGGTGCGGCCGATTGCAACCAAAAGAGAGGTGCACATCTACCTGTTATCGCAGTCCCATATACAAAATTTTATCGTTCTGAGGTTACTCGTTTTTGAGTTATGCGAGATACATACATAGTTACGTACTTATGTACGTACAGACGTCATGAAAAAAAAATCTCTTCTGAACCCATTTCACAATCCGTTTTAGGAGAAAGAGTCCTTTATTCTGTCCATATGTACAGATATAACACAAAAACGTCTTTCAAATAGAATCGAGAGCAGTTCAAAATGGATAATTCTGTTGAAATACGATACTCGAAATTTTTACTTCATACAAGGAACTAAAAATGAATAAATGAAGAATGTTTAAAAATTCACTATTTGATGAATTGCAAACGATTATTGTCCGCCGAACAACGAAATAAGCTATTTATGCTTCTGATGACAAGTATAAATTAGAAATAAGTCATTTTAATGTTTTCTTCATCGTTACGGTAGACTCGTTACATAAAGGTGCTGGTACTTTTACAAAGATTAAACTTTAAAATAAAAGTTAATCTTCACTTGAATAAAGGTAAGTTGTAAATTAAAAAATCTGATGTGTACACCACATGACTTCCTCAAATGGAATATTAAATTATACGCATTTTTCTTGCATTTCATTTAAACTTATTGGACTCTATAAATTCTACTTCGTCGATAGCGCATAAACTACAATAGAATAAGTTACATTCTTTAAAATTCACTATATTTGTTTATCATAGTGGCACTCTGGAGCTAGGCTCACTTAACAGCGTTTCATCTCATTTATTTTATAACTCAGAATGCACAAAAATTATATCACCTGAAGAATTATCTAATCATTGCCACATGTTCTAGTCAAATAGTCAAATACTATAATAAATCTAAAAAGATTTATAAAAGAAATTAAACAAAAAAAAAAGAGTAACAGTTTTTCACAGACGATACTTCGCAAAAATACGTAAAATATCTGTATTAAAAAATATCTATATTAAAAACTACGAAGTAAATCTTAAACATTTATTTCCTCGAATAAGTTAAACGATGGATTAAGCGTGATTTAGTTCGCCATAATAAAAGAAGGCATTATCTTTCTTGTTGCGAAGCTTAGTTTCTCCAGCTTGGCGACAAATCCACTATTCTGCTGAGTTTCAAATGTAAACAAATATGGTTGCTATGTTAATAATTATTAGGCTTAGTCGCACTTAAACAACTTTTAAATTGCAGATAATTCTACAAATCTTGCATACAGATTTACTAAAGGCATAAAAACCTTAATCGGAAGATAAGAATAACATAATTCAATCATTTTTAAAGCAAAAAATGCACAATTTACCAACATATAAGAATAAAATAACTGAGTTCACGGAGCCGAGTAACAGAGTGGATATATATATACATATATTTATGTACTTTTGGTGAAGGCCGATTCAACCACAATAGGAGGTGCACATCTACATGTTATAGTAGTCCTATATACAAAATTTCAACGTTCCAAGGATACTTGTTTTTGAATTATGCGAGATACATACATACATACATACGTACGTACGTACGTAAGCACAGACGCTACGAAAAAGTCTCTTCAGAATCCATTTTAAATCAGTTTTATATATATTCTGAAAAAGAGTCCTTTATTCTGTCCTCGCGTACAGATATCACGCAAAAACATCGTTAAATTGCACTCGATAAAGGTCAAAATGGATATTTCCGTTGGAATATTGATACCCAAAATTTTTCACGATTACAATACTTCCTTTTTACTTAATACAAGGAAGTAAAAAGTCCTGTTATCATTATGCAAGCAAGATTTTACTTAATTTTAATAATTAATGAAAGTAACAAACTAAAGTTAATGCCAGCACAATTATGAAGGATGGGTTTTTCAAGTCAATTATCCTCAAAGTGCCGGCACTTTTATGCCGGAAGCCATTATGAAAATACCCCCTTTCTCTCTTACGAGACTTAAATATCCGCCCATAGCTGTAATGTTGATCTTCTTCAGTTAAAATGCCGTAACAACAAATAGATCTAATGTTGATCGCCAATCCGTCTCATCCAACAACCCAATTCGATTTGAGGACAGTCCCCGGCGAAAGAGCTGACCGGAAACTACATCCGCAATAACAACGCCAGTGGTCGAAACGTAGTAAAGCGTCATATCCGGTCAAAACTGACCCTTAAATCTCCTATCCGATGAGCTTCTCGGGATTTCTCTCTATTTCGGTTACGTGGAGATGGATTTTCTCCCCTATTTACCTAGAAGATCTTATCGCCCCATCGAATATTGCCGCTTCTGTCTTGAGTGGTAGGATGTCATAAACGTGGAAATATCATTTCCCCCTCACGATAAAAATCTACTAACGATGACATGTTTTGTTCAACACTCAAAGAAATTTCTTACAAGCATTCACATTAATTATCCCTTCTCCAAGGTACACAACGTGCACGCGAAGACGCGTAAAATCTTCCTCCAGTGTCCTAAAATTCTCTTAAAATACTCAAATATTGATTGCTCTTTAAGATTATAAATGTCTATTGCCAAGTTTTACGGTGCTATCATCCACGCGGCTTACAGAAATATCTCTACTGAAAAAGGCCCTTTTTATTATTATAGGATATTTATCTTTCAGTTTTCGTCAGTATTCGTACTTTCTAAACCTTTCGTATAATTAATGAAGGACATTAATAATGTTAGTAATGAGTATGCAATATTTAAACACCTGGTTAAAAAATTCAGTTTTACGAAGTAACAGGAAATAATTTATATCGATATAATCTTTAGTTCAAGCAATTTCGTTTGTTTTCATTTTTGGGAATGGAAACAGAGAACTTGTTTGTTTACATGTAGAGATATCACCCATTTTTTTCAGAGATGAAAAATGAGAAAAGCCCTGACCGGGACTCGAACCACGGATCTCTCGATACGCACTGAGTGTGCTGACCTCTACACCACGAAGGCGTGCTAAGAAGGCGGGAGGAATACCTGGTATACTCCCCCTTTTAAAGGGCGACTGGGGATTGATTAGGGGACCCAACCGCCAAATCCTGGTGGTGGAAAATCCTTATCCGCCACTTTTTTTTAGTTCGGGTGCCACTGTAGAGACATTAGGTTATTTCGAAGCAGGAGACGTGAAAAATGAGCAATTCCCTCGCCGGGATTGGAACCACGGACTTCTGGATACGCGCCGAGGGAGCTGACCACTGCACCACGAAGGCATGCTAAGAAGGCGCAACACCCCCCCCCTTTTAAAGGACAACTGGGTATTAGGGGATCCAGTCGCCAAATCCTGGTGGTTGAGAATCATCATCCACCACCTTTTTTTTAGTTGAGTCGCCACTGCAGAGACCTCTCGAATACGCGCCGAGCACGCTGACCATTACACCACGAAGGCATGCTGGGAAGGCGGGAGAGATACCTTATATACAGAAAAATGGCGTCGTGCATTAGAAAAGCAATGTGTTTTCTCTGGTTATGAGAAGCGAGATGTTCGAAAACAATTAAGAAGTGATTCCGACATAAATTTAATAAACCTCCACCAACGGAACAATCTACTAAAAGATGGTTAAAACAGTTTCGAAAAACCGAACGTGTTTTGCATGTGGGAAGCGCAAACAGGACATTGCAGATTTGTCAACAAATCGAACTCGACCTTTGTCTATGATGTAACGTCGAGGAACCTATGGAACGATGTAGCGACTTCTCGCTGACTTCAGAACAACTGAGACGTAGACTCCAGAAGGTTTAAGTTATCCTTTTATTCACTCGAATAAAAATAATAGTCCTCCCCTTCTCGGTCTCGCAGGAAAGCTCGGGCTCTTCAACTCAGAATAAGAAATAAGAACTAAACTAAAATCAGATAAACGAGACTTAGGCGAAGGTAAACGCAATTATCTAAGGTTCAAAATTAAGATGAACTGTTATAAAATTAAAATATGCCTTACAAAACCTATGACCGAGTCATTAGTAAAGAATTTTCTGAAGACATTTTGGACCGTATCAGCAAGGATAACCAGTTTCTTCAGAAAATCTATTCACCGATGAAGCAACATTAAATGTTTAAACGATATAACTGCAAAGTTTGGATGACAGAAAAGTCCCATTTTGTAAGGGAAATCGAGCGAGAGAGCTCTTAAGGTTTCATACGCACTAACTCCCAACGAAGCGATTGGTGTCTTCTATTCTCGGAGTGATCAATTCATTCGGATAATTACTTCGATATGCCTAGATTATTTTCGCTAACGCAATTAGAAGAAATGCGTTCAAACTTTTTTCCAACGGAAAAGAACCCCCTATCACTGGGCTACACTGTATACGCCTACCTTGAAGAAACATTGCCTGATTGTTGTATTGGTGGAGGCAGACCAAGTTCGTGGACACTTCTTTCTTTGGACTTTACACCACTCGACTTCTTTTTCCGGAGATACCCGAAAAACCTAGTTTATGCACCAGAGATTTGCAACATCTAAGAACTAAAAAGTCGAATCACCATAGAAACAGCTTTTGTGACTCTACAAATGCTAAATAACGTCTGGAGGGAAAGCGAGAACAGATTTTGTATTCACCGAGTGTATATTAATATAAAATTCTGTGGAGTATTAAATAAAATGCAGTCAGTCTTCTTTTGTACACCCTAGGCATTACTTAGTTGTTTTGCTGACTACACTCATGTCCATAAATTAAGGATAATGCAAAATCAAGCAAAGGAAGAGTTAGAAGCAAAACAAATTTGACTTATTTGTAAAGCTTATTTATTAAACAAAATGTAAAGAGCAAAAAAAGAGGCTATATGTTTGATATTATTAAAAAAATTAGCGATTTTTTTCTCCCTGGAGCAAATTACAAAAAAAAAACCTATTTACAAAAAACCAATATTACACGGTTGGCATGATTGTTAATACATTGTATGTCTTCCAGACGATGCATATGATTGTTAATACATTGTATGTCTTCCAGACGATGCAATACAGTCCGTACAACGCCTAGGCATGCCGAGTATCCAATGATCGATCTGATCTTGAGGGATATTACACCACTCAAAACGCAATACTCTCCAAAGTTCCGGTAGACATGTAGGAGAAGGTTGACGGGCTGCAACTCGTCGGCCAAGCATGTCCCACACGTGCTCTACTGGATTCGAGTCCGGTGAGAATGCTGGCCAGTCCATACGGGTGATATCCTCCGACTGAAGGCATTCGCTCACGACGTTTGCACGGTAGGACGGGCGTTGTCATCCATAAACACAAATTGTGCGCCCATGGCGCCCCAAAACAAACGTGCATGTTATTCCAGCATGTCGTCCCGATAGATTTGGCTTGTCATGTATTTTGTGTATTTGTACCAATTTGAACATGCAGGTCAGTTCTGGAACCCAGAATAATTCCACTCCAAACGAGCACTCCTGCACCACCGTAACGGTGTCGTTCCATGATGTTTTCTTGGTGGTAACGGGTACCTGGAGCTCTCCACATGAAAGTCCGTCGAGAACCAGACTGCAAGCTAAACCTGAACTCGTCGGAAAACATCACACGAGCCCATTGTTGCGGTGTCCACAATGCAGCTCTCTACTCCAGGCTAACCGCAGGCGACAGTGAGTTGCAGTAAGTGGAACGCATCTGACAGGTCTACGAGCCTATAGACCAATCTGTCCTAAGCGTCTGTACAAGGTCTGCCTGGAAATGGCCGTACCAGTTATCAGGACTGAGTATTCTGTGCGTGTTCTTTACAGACATTGTGAAATGTTTACCAGGGTGATTTCTTCTCAAGTTTTCAGTCCTGAACTGGAACAGTGAGCTGATGAAACGTAAGCTTTGTTCTGATGTAACTGCTGTGTTGGATAATAACTGCACGTGAAGGGATTTGAAATCCTCTTTTATTGAATCACTATTATTTACAAACTTCCCAACTCGGGAGAGATACAGAACGTAAAAGACCGCACTTGGGTCGAACTTAACAATCAAAAAAATTTAAACTAAAACTAAAATAGAAATTAAATTAAACTTTGCTTCGCAGAGCAATTCGCGGAAGTTGGCCTCTCACTAAATGGTGCGCAGCAAGATATACTAATACTAGCGCACTTCAAATTGTTTTGCAATGCAATCACGTAGTAAGCACTACGGCTTATAAATTTAAAACTGCTAGCTGGTCAGGCGAACGTTGAGCGGCGGGACCGTGATCTGAGACTAAGCTCTCACACAATGAGAGGTTTCTACCTCTGGCTTAAATAGTACTTGGCTGTACTTCAAAATTAGCATAAGCTGAAACCGCGCTCTTCTTTTGACAGGAGGTTGAAACAGAGAGGAGATAGAAAGATTTAAATTAAAATAAAACTTGGTTAGTTTAACTAAAACCTTACACAGTGGCCGAAGAAAGCTGACGAGACAAGTCTGAGGCTGTGCTCCGCCTGTTTCTTTTGGCAGTAACTGCCAAATACCGGTCCTCATTCGGCGTTGTAACTCGGGGGCGACCTGTGCTGTAACGTCTACTCACATGACCATCATCTCGGAATCGTTGCCAAAGCCTGGAGATGACACTCTGGGCAATTCCAAGTTCGTCTGATACTTCCGGCTGGATACGCCCCCATTCCAGACGGCCGATCATTCTACCACGTAAAAAATCCTCCAAATGCGTCCTTTGTGTCATAACTATTCGGTTATTCCAGTGAAATGCTTATAAAGCGCCTGCGAACAATTTTACTTCTTCGCCTGTATTTCTTATATATCACTCTCTTACACTCTCGTCATTGTGACGTACCATCGGTGTCATCTGGTTGCTTCCTGAAATTTGCATATGATTCTTGAAGATGTGTGTAGTGATTTTACAGGTGATATATTTATTTAAAGTTCGATTTCCGCGGGACTGCGAATTATCCTTAATTTATGGACATGAGTGTAGTTTAAAGATCTTCCTCATTTTAAAATATACTCACTTTCAAAAGTACCTTTACATGCAAGAAATTGCGTATCTCTTAGAAACTGTGATCTATAATTTTATAAATTTGTGTAGAATAACAAATTAATACAAAGGAAAAAATTTAAGAGCATCGCATATGATATAAAACCGTAGCATAAAACAAAAAAAATAGTAATAACTTGATACAAGATGTTGCTGCAAAGAAAAGTGTTCTCACAATACAGGAATCTTGCGTGTATTCAAATGACTGCATTAAAAAGAGATCCGTTTATCATCGTTAAAGAAGAGAAAAATCATAAAGCATGGTGTTGAGTCATCAGGTTATTTTGAAGCAGGAGACAGGGCAAAATGTGCAATGCCCATGCCCGGACATTGCACATTTTTCACTGGACCTGGACCTCTCGAATTTCATTTGACCTGGACCTCTCGAATACGCGCCGAGTGTGCTACCGTTACACCAGTAAAGCACAGTTGGAAGGAGGGAGAAAATATCTCATAATGGTTTAAAGAATCTAAAGAAAGTTTTTCTAAGGGATTTAGGACTGTTGTTGGTTTTGTGTACGACGGCAAATTGAAAATAAAGACAGTGGAGAAAAATGTTAAGATCAAATCCACATATTATCGGAAACATATTTTATACCGCATTTTCAAATATGAAATACCTTCTCTTTACAAAGTGCGATCACTCGGTAGAGCTGCGTCACGACAAAGCAAGCGGCGACACGTCAAAATCTGGTGTGAATTTACCGGAAATAATGCAACAAGAAAAGGGGTTACAGCCGAAAACATCGCGGACAAAAACGTCGTCGTACAAAACAGCGTGGGGGAAAATAAAGAAAAGAGAAAACATCGCAATTCTGAAACGTCGTGGTTCAAAATATTGTGGTCTAAAATAAAGCCGTTCAAAAACTTCGCACTTTAAAAACATCGCCGTCGAAATTATCGTGGTAAAAAATAAAGTACCTATAAATCATCGCATGACGATAACATTGCAGACATGCGTTTTTCAGGTTTTAAAAGCTGTGAATGCATATTCGCAATTCGATTTGGGAGCGCATGAAGGAACTAATAAATTTTGTCGAAAACGTAAGAAAGAAACTTAAGTATTTAAAAATTGAAAATAAGTAGAAAATGAATGCAACTTATAGCGCTTAAAAGAATTTTAAATTTACGTAATTAAGAAAGGTCATTAATAAATTAAATTTTTATAAAGTTTTGCTAATCGTTTTTCATGAAAAATAGAGAAAAAATATGTTTAGAAAAAGGAAGATAAATAACAGCATTGGGTTGCCTATAGAAAAATTTCTTAGTTAAGTATCAAATTATTTTTTTTAAATTTAGGAAAATTTATTAATTCATTCAAAAATATAAAATATAGAAGTAAAAATATCCCTTTTTCCTTCTTGCGCTCCCAAATCGTTATGCGAATATCCATTAAGAATTATTAAAGCCTGAAAAGCGCATGTCTGCGATGTTATCGTCATACGATGATTTGTATGTAACTTCGTTTTTTACCACAATAATGTCGACGACGATGTTTTTAAACTGAAGTTTTTGAACGGCTTTATGTTAGACAGCGATATTTTGTACAACGACGTTTCAGAACTGCGATATTTTCTCTTCGCTTTATTTTCTCTGACGATGTTTTGTATTACGACGTTTTCGCTTTGCGTTGTTTTCTCTGAAATGTTTTCGGCGGACACCAGAAAGGAGTATCAAGGATACCCTTTTCCCTTCACTCAGATCCCAACTAAATCTCCCGATCTATCACCAAATGTACTTTTGCACTTTTGGACATTTAAAAACCGAGTTGTCCAAACTCTGATCTGCAATCTTCTTAAACTTTAAGAAGCTGTTCGATTTTAAAAAGCAGTGGGATAAAATACCTCTTCTGTTACTACAAAAGACTTTATTCTCTTGGAAATTAGATAAAATAAAGATAAGATAAAGATAAAAATATAGTGAAGAATAAGTGTTTGTAAAGTTCCTCTTATTCTGCCAAAGGAAGTGTCGGGAACCTAGTGAACTGTTAAGCGAATGATCGCTTAGTTCAAATAATAGAAATCGTAAACTCAAGAAGGGTTAATTACCCTTTATTCACTCAAAATAAGATGAACAGTCGGTCCCCTTTCTTCGGGCTTACAACAAAGCCTCCACTGGGGCTTGAACTCGAAATAAGGAATAAGAGCTAACTTAGAACAAACCGAAAGAGACTTAGCCGAAGCTAGCACAAATCTAACGTAGTTGACCCTTAATTTAAACTAGCCGGCAAATATCAAAAGTCGCATATAATACGGCCGAGCGTAACAGCTTTCTAGAGAGACTTAGCCAGAAGGCAAACGCGTGTTTCTGTCTCGCTCTGTGGGAGTTAAGTTGAACTTTCCTTTACTATGTCTTCTAACTCATTTGCATTCAACGCCACTCTAAAAACTCGTTTTGGTAGGGAGTTGTAAGTGAGAAACAAGAATTGATAGGAAAGATTATCTAAATCAAAATATACCCTACAGCAGGGAGGGGGGCATTAAGTCGATCGCGATCGACCGGTGAAACACCAAGACATTTTGGGGTGACCGTCTTTACTAAGACCTAAGACAAGCATACTGAAAGAAACATTTATGGAGCACCGATGCCAGTTAGACTGGAGAATCGGCTTTTCACAATCGATGCGACTGTGTTTACTTAAGGAAAAAATTCGATGAATGTGCAAACGACACATGTAACTTCATTGGAAGCGCACGATAACTGAAAATATAAATTATACATTCCCTTTATCTTTTCAGGAAAACGAAGTTTTTCTTCTTCAAAATGGCAAAATTTTAAAAGCGCGTAATTCAGAACGTAAGAATAACTTTTGGAATCTAATGAACAAAGTATCCTAATTTAAAAAAAAGTTGCATTTCATCTAACATCATTCTTTTCCTCTACCTACCTTGTGAATCTGCATTTCCGACGATGAATATAATTAAGACAACATATCGTTCTCGTCTCAAAGACAACCGCTTAGAATCCAGTGCAAAATTAGAAGTTAGTCATTATACACTGGTGTGCAAAAATTAAGGACGAGACGGTTTTTTCAATATAACTTTGTACAAAAGCTTTCCAAATCAAGACATTTAATACCGTATGATCCCCAATACGTAAGGACATGAGTAATGTAAGCAACACTTACTAAAAGAGAAATCAGACGGATAAAAAGAAGCTTTATTGAAAAAGTAGCATGGAGCGCAACGCGACTGAAGGCCGAAACATCCCTGTGATGGGTGTCCAGCAAGAAACATCCGGTCTTTAATAGGGGATATGATCTCCCCCGACTGCTAGGCAGGTTTCACATCATTTGTGCATGCTGGATATGTGGTTGTTAATGAGCTGTTGAGACACTGCCGCTCATTCCTCTTGTAGCACCAATCGCAGTTTCGGAATCGTTACTGGCGATAAGTTACGTGCTGCCACGGGTCTCCCTAGTAAGTTCCGTACATGCTCGACGGGATTTAGATCCAGAGACCTTGCCGACCAATCCAAGTGTTCAATATCTTCACTCTCCAACAGCTCTTCGACAGTAACTGTGCGATCAGGTGGAGCGTTGTCGTCCATGAAGAGGAACTGAGAACCCATAGCCCTTGTGAAAAGACGCATGTAAGGAAGAAGAATCTCGTTAGAATAACAGGTCCCGTTGACTGAACCTGCGTCGAAGATGTGAAGGTCTGTACGACTACCAAGCATGATGCCTCCCCAAACGAGAACACCGCCACCTCCATACCTGTCCCTTTCAATGATGTTCGAGGGGTGATTGCGGTTTCCCCGCTCTCTCCAGATGAGTATGCGATGAGAATCGCTACTCAGACTGAATCTGCTCTCATCTGTAAAGGGTACTCGTCCCCATTCATTGTCTCCCCAATTCCGGTGTTCCCGGCACCACAGGCTTTCTCCGATGGGCAGGCGTTAAAGGTAGACACCATACAGGACGTCGTGCGAACAGACCACCCCCGTGCAGTCTTCTGGCCACGGTAAAACGCGATATCTGCAGCCTGCTTCTTCTGGCCTGTAAGGCAATATACCGGTCATCTGCGGGAGTGGTTCCTCGTGGACGACCACTACTAAACCCCCGGATAGCTGTTCCTGTAGTTTGAAATTATCTCCAAAGTCGTGAAACGATGCTGTGAGCAATTCCGAACTCTGCAGCCACACTTGTCACAATGCGGCCTTCCTCCAACTTCCCAATGATTCGACCTCGGGTAAAAGCATCCAGATGTCGTCTATTAGATTGATTATTCGCCATTTCTCGCTGAGGCAGCAACTCGGTGTGATTTTAACTGCTATACGGCGTGCAATCTCTTTGCCAGAAATACTGATCTTACACCGACAACATGCTTTATACTACTCAGACACTCCCCCATTACGTCTACCTGCATATCTGCGCATGTGCTACCGTACATCACCTTACTTAATCTTCTGATTGGTCTTTCTGTCCGCTCTGCCTCTTCGTTCAGCTGATATGCTAATTTTTCGACTTCGTCCTTAATTTTTGCACACCAGTGTATACCGAGACGTTCAAGATTGGCTGACAGTACGCAAAGTAAGTCTTCCACTAAGGATAAGTACGAGAACTATCTTTAGATGAAAGCGATTTATTTTCTAATGTATTTTGAATTCCTCGATGAAATGCATCATTAGAAATTATTATAGTTGTGGCTATTATTATTACGTGTGTATTTTGCGTTTGCTTTAAGCGAGGTTTTAAAAGCTTTTTTAGGTAGGGTTAGGTAGGTTAAGTACATATTCCGTATTTATTAATAAAGTTATAATAAATATTGTCGACCTTTTTTTCGCTCAGCACACCTACACCATCGGGTGGACCGCAACATCTTGAAAAATTTTAAAGCAAACCCTACCCTGGAGAAGTCTGCTCACCCCTGCCTTACAGGATATAAAATAGAACATTTAAAACATAAAAATTTTAGGTAAACTATTTCTATAATTACAATGAAAGTCGTCTGAGAAACGTGCGAATAAGCCTCTGTACCTCCGACAACTGGATGAATAGACACCTTTTTGAACTTCAGTCATTCAATGAACGATTCTTTGCTACGTATTTAATTGTTACAACATTAGATCTATATCTGAGCAGTTTTCGTTTGGAAGGAAAAACGAGTTTCATTGTTTAGGCTGTTCTTCTTTCGTGAATTAAATAAATCAACGAATAAATTATCCACTTAGACTTATTTCTTAACGTTCGGAGCTCCCATCGAGGTGCCGCCGTCGAGAATGAAGCGAAATCGGAAAAAAGAATGGCAGAGTAAAGAATAGAACAGCAGTCTAAATTATGGATGGTTACTCGGATTTTGAGAGCCGGGGAGAGATGGAATAAGGCAACGCTTCCGCAAAAATATTCGAAATCCATTTCTCGGAAGACAAAGGGAAAGTTGCCGTTTCTAGCGGTAGCGGAAAGGGAGAAAGTAAATTTCTCTTGTTTGTTGAATTAGAAGTGGAAGATGCCGTGCATTGGTGGAAAAAAATCGATCGATTCCGAAACGTACTTTTTTCTCTTCCG
>KK119083.1:377737-417337 GCA_000611955.2 Stegodyphus mimosarum | reverse complement strand
ACAGTCCAGATTGTTTCTGCGAAATGACAAAATGTACTTTTCTGTATTGGCTTGCATAGACAACTCGAATAGAAAGCGCGAGCGGGAATACACCTCAGCTTTACGAATGAATTAAAAAAAAGGGTATTCAATTTTCATCCCAGTTTATTTTATTCTTCCGAGATACAAACACACACAAAAAATTAAATTTTGCAGTTAAAATATTTTAATTTAAATTAGAATATTTTCTCTGTTATAAAGAATACTGCTGAAACGTTGTTGGCTGAAACGTAGCTGCTGAAAAAAACAAGTCCTAAAAGATCGAGATTTGAAGAAAACATTTTTCGTTCGGTTTATGCGAGCCTCGAGAGTTATCTGCCTAAGTTGAGGGATGCCTTCGTGGAGGACGTCTGTGCGAAACTGTATCGTTTACACGTTACACATGGGGAAAACCACGAAAGCTCCCGTGCAGCCCGCTCATTCGCGGGATTCGAATCCCCGACCCAACTACCAGTGTTCGGCGACTTCACCGCTCGGCTGTCGGCGACTTCACCGCTCGGCTTCACCGCTCGGCTGTTTTTTAAGTCCTTTTTACACAATTAAAATCTCTCTAAATAATAAATCTTAATAATGCTGTCAAAATGATTCACCATTATTTAAAGATTTTCTTTTGCACATAAATATGCGGACATTTTTGCAACTCATTCATTGAAAACTAATAAAAATTTTCACCCATTTCATAAACCTTTTTATTTTAGGAGACCATCTAAAAATTAAATGTTCTATTTATAGAAATTTTATCACAATGCTTATTCTACATTCATGTCCATAAAATAGGTATAATTCAGAATCACACGGAAATCGAACTCTGAAGTAAAAATTTCACCTGTAGAATAATCGAATACACCTTCAAGAATAATGTGCAAATTACAGGAAGCCATCAGATGACGCCGATCATACGTCAAACTGACAAGAATACAAAAGAAGTGCTTATAAGGAATGGTAGCAAAGAAGTAAAATTGTTCACAAGCGTTCTGTAAACCGCTTAGTACCGCAGCAGAACAGTTATAACAAAGAGGACGCGTGTGGTGCTATTTTTACGTGGTAGAATTATCGTCCGTCTGAAATGTGGGCGTACTCAGACGGAAGTATCCTAGCTTTTTGCAATAGCCCAAAGTGTCATCTCTAGGCTTTGGCAACGATTCCAACATGACAGAAATGTCAGTAAATGTTACAGTTCAGGTCGCCTCCGAGTTACAACGCCAAATGACGACCGATATTTAACAGTAACTGCCAAAAGAAGCAGACGGAGCACGGCATCAGATCTGTCTCGTCGGCTACCTTCGGCCACGGGTTCGGCCAGTTTCAAGGTAAATCTTGTACAAACGTTTGGGACAGATTCGTTTATATGTTCGCAGGCCTGCCAGATGTGTTCCGCTCACGGCAACTTATTGTCGCCAAGGGTTGGCTTGGAGCAGAAAACATGCATCGTGGACATCGTCACAATGGACTTGCGTGGTGTTTTCCGACGAGTCCAGGTTTAGCTTGCAATCTGATTCACGTCGGACTTTCATATGGAGAACTCCAGGTACCCGCTATCACCAAGACAACGCCATTGAAGGACAGCTTTACGGTGGTGTAGGATTGCTCGTTTGGGGTGGAATTGCAGTGGGCTCCAGAACAGGTCTGCATGTTCAGATCAGAACCATGACAGGCCATATTTATCGGGACACTATTCTGGAATAACTTGTACGCTTGTTTAGGGATGCCATAGTCGCAGAATTTGTGTTTATGGGTGGCAACGCCCGTCCTCATCGTGCACATATTGTAAAGGAATGCTTCCATCTGAGGATATCATCCGCATAGAATGGTCAGCATTTTCATTTCATTTGAATCCGATAGAGCATGTGTCAGACATGCTGGGCCGACGAATTGCAACCCGTCCAGCACCTCCTGCATGCGTACCGGTACTTCGGAGAGCATTGCTTGCTGAGTGGAGTAATCTTCCCCAACGTTAGCTGGATAATTTGATACTCAGCATGCCTAGCATTGTGCAGACCGTATTTCATCGTGTGAGAGACATACAATGTATTCACCATCATACCAACCATGTAATGTTAAGTTTTTGTAAGAGAGATATTTTTTGTGATTGCTCGCGGGAACAAAAATCGTAGTTTTCATGAATGGTATCATATATGTACCATCTTTTTTATTCTTTATCTTTTGTTTAATAAATGGGCTTCATAAATAAGTCACGTTTGTTTTGTTTCTGAATCTTTATTTGCCGGAGCTGGCATTATCCTTAATTTATCGACAGGAGTGTATTTTCACAAAATGCTGTGTTATGCGAGATCGGCTGTTTCGCGCCTAACTAGTTCTTAAGAGTGTTGTCGTAGGGCAAAATGTATGACGTTTAATTTATATTTTGAGCTCAATCAATCTGTAGCTGATTTAAAACATAAGCGATTTTTAAAAAAATAAATGCATTTATTTTAATTCTATATTTTATTGACATAAATTAAAATTCATGTTAAATTATTGTAATTAATAAAGGATGCTTCTAAAATACACTACGCAGACTTACGTAGACCATACATGTATTTCATAATATTTATAAGTTACATATTTACCAAATGGCGTGTGATAGCGTGTTACTCAGAACCGTAAAATGTTCGACAAATGTTCAATAAACCTAAAGACTCTACAGTGACGCCCGAACTAAAAGATGACGGAAACTAATTCATCACCACCAGGATTTGGCGATAGGTTTCCCCCAATTCCAAGTCTCTCCCTTTAAAAGGGGAACATGTAAAGTATTTTCTTCTTCCTTCCAACATGCTTTCGAGATGTGACGGTATCAGATATTTTCTGCCTCCTTTCAGCATGCCTTCGTGGTGTAACAGTTTTCTCACTCGGCGCACATTGGAGAGGTCAATGTTTCTAGTCCCGGCGAGGGCATTTCTTATTTTTCACATCTTTAGCATCAAAAAACCCTAATGACTACAAGTGACGCCCGAAACAGCTTAGAACCCCCAAAAAAAAAACTTTAATGACTCTACAGTGGCACCCGAACTAAAAGGTGGTGGATGATGATTCTTCACCACCGGGATTTGGCGACTGGGTCCCTTAATCCCCTCTCGCCCCTTAAAAGAGGGAGTATATAAGGTATCTTCTCCTTCTTTCAGGAATGCTTTCGTGGTGTAACGGTAGCACACTCGGCGCCTATTTGAGAGGTCCAAGTTGGAGTATTCGAGAGGTCCACGTTCGAGTTCCGGGGAGGGCATTGCACATTGTTCGCATCTCCTGCTTCAAAAGAGCCTAATGACTCAACAAAGTTTGGTAAGTCTTTGTAGTCTATCAGATTCTAAGAACAATTTTACCTTCTAGGAAAGATTTTTATGCTTCAACAAGTCGCTGGATCGTAGTCAGAATTTTTTCTTCTCGGTTTGTGTAACTTTTGAGGTGTATCATATCTACGGAACCAAACTGTAAGTAATCTTAGCTTTCAATCCTCGGAATGCAATGTTTCCAAATTACGCGTACCATCTTTTAATGCTGTAAAGGTCTAATTTTGTGAAAATCAATAAATACACTAAAACATTACCGCAGCTGATGCCCGATGGCCTTGTTCTGAAACCACGACGTCTTCCTTAGTCCACAGCCATTTTAAGTCCCCCCTACACACACACACACTTCCGAATAAAGCTTTTGATACTTTGTTGCCCCTCTACAAAGTCGCTTTAATAACACAGACTGGACAGTTCCCTTACAAAAGTGGTTATTAATCGTAGAACACGTAATATCCTGATAGAATGACCGCGCATATTAAAAGAGCTCGGGAATCTGGAACGTAATGACCACTAGGGGTGCCATTAGAGTGGGTCATTAAAGGAGCCGTAATTAAAATCTTTGGCCTTCGTGCAGTTGCGTTAATTATCGATCAGGCGGAATCTTGGTGCAGTTCTTAATCGTTAAATAGATTAGAAATTCGTGCGATGGCATAACAGAGTGGCCGTCACGATTTGCAAACTTCCAAGACAGGACGTAAAATTCGAGAGCTTCGTCGCGAATTTTAGATTAGGCTGGATTAAGCGAACGAGCACTGAGAAGTGTTTAACATTTTGTACCGTGCGAATTTCCTTTAGCGGTGTACTATTCATTCGATAGCAAATTGTCGCTCTGGGATGAGCGGAGGCACCAATGCGCCCACGATCCAATCCGAGATGAGAAGCTGAGATTTATGACTGTCTTATTTAAACTCGTGTCCATAAATTAAGGATAATGCAAAATCAAGCAAAGGAAGAGTTAGAAGCAAAACAAATTTGACTTATTTGTAAAGCTTATTTATTAAACAAAACGTAAAGAGCAAAAAAAGATGCTATATGTTCGATATTATTAAACAAATTAGCGATTATTTTCTCCCTGGAGCATTTTACAAAAAAAAAACCTATTTACAAAAAACCAATATTACATGATTGGCATGATTGTTAATACATTGTATGTCTCCCAGACGATGCAATACAGTCCGCATGCCGAGGCATGCCAAACGCCTAAACATGCCGAGTATCAAATGACCGATCTGATCTTGGGGGATATTACACCACTTAAAAAGCAATCCTCTCCGAAGTTCCAGTAGACATGTAGGAGGAGGTTGACGGGCTGCAACTCGTCGGCCCAGCATGTCCCACACGTGCTCTACTAGATTCGAGTCCGGTAAGAATGCTGGCCAGTCCATACGGGTGATATCCTCCGATTGAAGGCATTCGCTTACGATTACGGCGAGGACGGGCGTTGGCATCCATAAACACAAATTGTGCGCCCGTGGCACCCCGAAACAAACGTACATGTTATTCCAGAATGATGTCCCGATAGATTTGGCTTGTCGTGGTTACAATTTGAACATGCAGGTAAGTTCTGGAACCCAGAATAATTCCACCCCAAACGAGCACTCCTGCACCACCGTAACGGTGTCGTCCGATGATGTTTTCTTGGTGGTAACGGGTACCTGGAGCTCTCCATATGAAAGTCTGGCGAGAATCAGACTCCAAGCTCAACCTGGACTCGCCGGAAAACATCACACGAGCCTACTGTTGCGGTGTCTACAATGCATACTCTCTACTCCAGGCTAACCGCAGACGACAGTGAGTTGCAGTAAGTGGAACGCATCTGACAGGTCTACGAGCATATAGACCGATCTGCTCTAAGCGTCTGTATACGGTCTGCCTCGAAATTGTCCTACCAGTGGCCGAAGAGAGCGGACGAGACAGGTCTGAGGCTGTGCTCCGCCTGTTTCTTTCGGCAGTAACTGCCAAATACCGGTCCTCATTCGGCGTTGTAACTCTGGGGCGACCTGTGCTGTAACGTCTACTCACATTACCATCATCTTGGAATCGTTGCCAAAGCCTGGAGATGACACTCTGGGCCATTCCGAGTTCGTCTGATACTTCCAGTCGAGTGCGCCCACATTACAGACGGCCGATCATTCTACCACGTAAAAAATCATCCAAATGCGTCCTTTGTATCATAACTATTCGGTTATTGCACGGAAATGCTTATAAAGCGCCTGCGAACAATTTTACTTCTTTGCCTGTATTCCTTCTATATCCCTCTCTTACACTCTCGTCATTGTGACGTACCATCGGTGTCACCTGGTTACTTCCTGAAATTTGCATATGATTCTTGAAGATGTGTGTAGTGATTTTACAGGCGATATATTTATTTTAGAGTTCGATTTCCGCGTGACTCCGAATTATCCTTAATTTATGGACATGAGTGTATCTAGAACCCGGGATGCTCACGAGCCCCATGTGGCTTCTTAAAATCAGAGTTGCGATTCAGGATAATTAATGAACATCTAAACGACTGCAAGAATTTAGCTATAGCATCGTGTTTAGCTATAGAATCGTGTGTACCAGAGTACGAGAAAGTGGCAGAAGAAATGCAGTGTCAGGATTCATATTGTTACGGATTTCGTATTTACAGTGTCTCATAAAAGTGATGGAACACTTGTGCCTTACAAAAGGAAACTGTAATAAAATAAATTTAAAAAACATGTAAAAATGTTTTTGTGGGTGTGTTTCATACTTAAATTCAGTAACAATTCTTACATTGCATACATTTTCTCAAACTATTAAAATATTAATTTAATAAAAATACAGTTGTTTAGAACGGAGCAAGAAATGGCTCACATAAGTGATGGGACACCATTAGACAATGCAACAAAAATCATCTAAAAATACTTTTTGGGGTTTTTATTTTTACTCAAAAGCAATTGGCAATAATTTATAAAAACGTCTGCATTATTTCTTTCCAGTTTGTTTTGGAATTTTTGTGGTTTTTAGCTCTGTGAAGCCATGAATGCTAAACGAAAAGAAACTTTGCCTGAAATTCGAAAATTAGTTATTAATTTGCATATTGAACGTGGAAAATCTATTAGAGAAACTGCCGAAACAGTTAACTTGAGTCATTCAACAGTTTTCAATATCATTAAACGATATAAAAAGAAATCATATGATTCAGGATAAAAGAAGACCTGGCCGACCATCAAAGCTATCCGATGGAATAAAGCGAATTATCGTTCGAAATATTAAAAAAAAATCCAAGAATGAGTGCTCCTAAAATTGCTGCTGATTTACGAGCATTATATGGACTAATTTTTAATCCTGAGACTATTAGAAGAGTAATTCGATCTACTGGATATTAAGGTAGAGCAGCCGAGAAAAAATTCTTTGTAAGTGAAAAGAATAGAAAACTCAGACTGGCTTTCGCAAAATCCAACATAAATAAGAATTTTGATTACTGGAATGAAGTTATATTTGCTGATGAGAGTAAATTTAATATATTTGGTTTTGACGGTAGAATCTTGGTGAGGAGAAAACCGAGGGAAAAATTTCGCAAACAGAACTTGGTGCCAACAGTAAAACATGGTGGAGGAGGAGTTATGATATGGGGGTGTATGTCGTCCGCTGGAGTTGGTAATCTTGTTTTTATTGACAGTATAATGGATCAGTAAAAGTATATTGGCATATTAAATCAAAATTTGAAATCTTCAGCATGAAAATTGAACCTTCATGACGATTTTAAATTCTACCAGCACACTGCTTTGAACGTTAGACTCTGGCTACTGTATAACTGTCCTGAAATAATAAAAACACCACCACAATCTCCAGACTTAAATCCCATAGAGAATATTTGACAAGAATTGGAATGAAGAATTCGCAAACACACCATTTCTTCAAAACAACAATTAAAATCGGCGCTTCAAGAAGAATGGGGTAAAATCATTCCAGAAATCACAAAAAAATTAGTCGAATCCATCCCTAGAAGATTAAATCATGTTTTAAAAGTAAATAGAAATCCAACAAAATATTAAAACCTTTTAAAAAGTAAAATTTTTGAATAAATATTTGATGGAAAAGTAAGTGTCTCATCACTTATGTGAGCCTTTTTTTGCTCCGTTCTAAACAATTGTATTTTTATTAAATTAATATTTTAATATTTTGAGAAAATGTATGTTATGTAATAATTGTTACTAAATTTAAGTGTGAAACACACCCACAAAAAATTTTTACATGTTTTTTTAATTTATTTTACCACAGTTTCCTTTTGTAAAGCACAAGTGTCCCATCACTTTTGTGAGACACTGTATTTAGCTATTTATTTAAAATTGTTTTATTTTCCCGGGCAACTCAGACGATTTTGAAGAGAAAGCTACGTCGGAAAAGTAAAACGAGTGTGTAATTGTGTAGTTACTAATACAAGTTGAACATAGCAAATCGTCGCTTCACAGTTAAGGTAAAAATCTAGTTTTCCAAATTAAACTTTATCAACTTTTAAGCCAGAATAGCCATTTCAAATTGCCGGAATCATATACACTAAACAGGAATCAGAGATCACGGAAATTGCAAAAAATCGTGTTCTGATTTCCATTGAATGCTTCTGCTGGATGTCAATAAAATGAATCTTTCCAAAATTTTGATTTAAAGCGCTTAAATGTTTTAGAGATAGGCTTCGAATGACGCAAAATGCACGAAGATTCAAGTTTTCAAGATTCAGAAATTCAATCACACAAAGATTCGGATTCCTACTTAAAATCATAAGTTTTCTTACAGTGAAATATTAAATCGTTTGATTTAAAAATCGAATGATTTTTGAAAACCCATTAAAACTTGTTAAATTAGGCGTTAAAAATCCGTAAGAACTTCATATCAGATATAAATTTTGATCTATACGTCGATAAGAAGATCAGAATTCCACAATAGTTAGTTTAAGCAAGAATAAGTAAAAAAAATTCAGCGCTTATAAAAAATCTAAAAATTCTGTAATGAACTTTGAAGAATTATGTGATATTCTCTGCATTGCCATCTTAATCATGTAATAATAATAATTTCAAGAAAATATCCTCTACAGAAAGCTGTCGAAAATGAGAATCCAAAATTTGGCTCGGACGAACACAAAACCAGGCTAAATGAAACCGTGCAAAAAGAGAGCTTTTAATGTTGCATTTTCACCCTTTAAACCAAAATATTAATCTGATCAACCTAAAGTGAAAAAAAAAATTAAAACTTTTCCCTTTCTTCTTCTTTATCTTTTTTTCCTCCCCCCTTCCAATAAAAATGACAGAAAATAATACGTTTAAATAAGAACCAAGCCGTAGTCTTCCACAAGTTCTTGGGCGGACCATCTGTCCTCGGGCCATGATGAGAATTTTCCTCAACCATTAATGAATGTCGTCTGCTTGTCTGTAATTATTTTTCTAGATAAACGACAAAATGATTTATCACTTTCGCCTTATTTATTAATTACTAAAAGACATTCTGGCCGAAGTATACGGAAGTTCATATAATTCTCCCCTCCCGAAAAAAAAAATAAAATAACATTTCTGGATCAGTCTTTTAAAATAAAATATTGTTCGATAGTCACGTGTTTAGAAGGAGTTTTGTGAGGCTTTATTTTATTTCTTAAAATAATCTGATTTATATTAATCTGTTCTGCCAATTCTCTACTACTGCCTTAAAGAACCGCAGGAATTGGTAGAGGATCATAGTTCTTATAATCCTTAAGTAATTCTCACATATATATATATATATATATGTACACATTTTAATTAATAAGTAAATATTTTAATTAATCGTAATAAAATGCCTAATACTTGCGCAAAAGCTACAAAGTAATAAAATAATAATTTACACTCTTAGACAAAAAAAAAAAAAACGACGCACCAAGAAGGAGTTATCCGAATGGGACGAAAATCGGTAGAAGTGATGTACATGTACAGAAAAACAAATGATTGCAGTTTGAGAAAAATCGAAAGATTTATTAGATTTATTGAAATGACAGAGCTTCACAAAGTGAAAAAGTCAGTAACGCGTTTGTCCACCTCTGGCCCTTATACAAGAAGTTATTTGGCTTGGCATCGATTGATAGAGATTGCGGATGTCCTCCTGAGGGATATCGTGCCAAATTCTGTCCAACTGGCGCCTTAGATTGTCAACATCCCGAGCCGGTTGGAGGGCTCTGCCCGTAATACCCCAAACGTGCTCAATAGGAGAGAGATCCGACGGCCTTGCTGGCCAAGGTAATGTTCGGCAAGCAGTAGAAACACGTGCAGTGTGGGGGAGGGCATTATCTTGCTGAAATGTAAGCCCAGGGCGGGGTGACTTGAAGGGCAACACAACGGGCCTTAGAACTTCGTTGACGTACCGCTTATAAAAAATCCGTAAGGTTGCGACAGATGTCAACCAAAGGGGTCCTACTATGAAATGAAATGGCACCCCAGACCATCACTCCTGATTGTCGGCTTGTCTGCCTAAAGACAGTCAGGTTGGTATCACACCGCTGTCCGGATCGTCTCCAGACTCGCCTTCGCTGGTCATCGGGGCTCAGTTCAAAGTGAGACTCATCACTGAAGACTATTCTACTCCAGTCGGTGACATTCCAGTGTGAATGAGCCCGACACCACTGCAAATTTTCTTGACGTTGTACAGAGGTCAATGGTAGTCGGCGCAAGAGGCCCGTGACCTCACTCCCCTTTCTGTGAGCCGTCTGTGAACGGTCCTTGCGGTCACTGAAGCAGTAGTTTCACGTACAATCGATGATAAGGATGCATCTGGGGCTGTGAGTGCCGCTCTGATGGTTGCTCGGTCTTCACGTTCTGTCGTTTCTCTAGGCCTACCGCTTCCTTCTTCACGCTGTGTGCGACCCTGTTTCACCCATTCCTGCAACATCGTCTAATAGTGGCATCGCTCCTGCTCAAATGCCTATCTATTCGCCTATACGACCAACCAGCTTCTTTGAGCCAACTACAAGACTTCTTTCAATTTCTGACATCTGCGCATATCGTTCGCGCAACTGTATGCGAGGCATAGTTACTGTCTACCATAGCACACGGAATGAAATTCGTGAAGAATTTATGACTTTGAATCGTAATTTCTCCTTTTAAAATCCTGCTAGCTGCGCAGATCAGATGCGCTGTAGCCACAACCGTTCATTGATTAGCAGCCAAAATGTAAAATTTTACATTTTCCGTCGAAACCTGTATGCATATCAATTTGTGTCCAATTTGCCTTATATCCTCTCGGTGCGTCGCTTTTTCAATCTAAGAGTGTATTTAAAAACGGATTATTTAGTATATTATCTCCTTTAATAAAGGTAGTTAGCATTCTATTGAAATGAAATAACTTGCAAGCATATGTAAAAAAAAATGAACCTTGTGTAAGGTTTATCCTAAGTTAATTAACAGTTATTTTAAGTTTTATATCTTTTTCTAATTTCAGCTTACAATTTTCTGCCAGAATGTAAATTCAGAAACGCAGATAATGCAAATGAGAATGAGTACTATTTAAGTCGCGACTTAACCGACTTCCGGAGAGAGAGTCTGATTCCCTGGCTAGCCTGCGTTTGCCTTCCGGCTACGTCTCTCTTAGCTGTTACTACGCTCGGCCATACCTTAGGCCCTCGCTAGGCTTCGCCGATTGAATTAATACTTAGGGGCCAACTAGTTAGATTCTGATAGCTTCGGCTATACCCGTTAATAGCTTAGTTAAGCTAGTTTTAGTTCAAATTATTATTATTTTAAGTTCAAGCGCGAGTGGCGGCCTTGTGTAAAGTTCCAAGTCGGAACTGATTGTAAATATACTGAAAAATAAAGGGTTTAAAACCCTTCTCAAGTCTTACGTGTTCTGTTCATACTTAAGCGATTATTCGCTTGTTAAGTGTTCGTGGGGTTAGGAGTTTGAACTTTAGATTTAAATACGAAAACACCACACTTGAAAAAATTTTAAAAGGGAAAGATCAAAAATGAATCCAAAATATCGAAAATGGAATCTTTTGAAAAGGTATAAATCAAGTCATTATCGTCATTGACCGGAAATTGGTTGACTTTTCAAGGGGAATTAACCAACTTCCGATCTTCCGATTAACTAACTTCCGATCAATTAACACTAATTAATAAATGCAAAGGTTTTTCGTCTTTTTCTCAAGTAAGAATTACTATGGCAAAATAGTTTCTTCGTAAGAAAAATTTAAGCTAAGTAAGTAAAGTTAGATGAATTGAAGTAAATGTGACCTATAGAATCCAGTAAGAAACCTGGCTGTTCCGTCGAGTTTAAAAATAAATTCCAAAATCGTGATATACTATTGTAAGAGTGGGTTGTAGCTTCTTAATTGAGAATAATGCCCCCCCGACACCTCACCTTTAATCATACAGAGGCTGTTCGCACAGTTTTTAGACGATTTTGGTAAGCGATAATAAAAATTCGTTTGCTGCAAAACTAATTGTACTATGTTTTTAAAAGTCAAAATGATCGTCTGTGGCTTGAAGGTTTTGTTTTTATTCAAAATGGCGAATCCGAAGAGAAATATGCGTACTCCGTTATCCAAAAACGATGTGAGAGTCATGGTTTTGTGATATCTAAAGCGTCGATAGGTAATATCATCGAAAAGAAAGGGGAAAAAAACGTCAAATTGGAGCCTCGAGTGAGACAAAAATTCCAAACCAGTATCCGAGGAAAAAACGGACATCTTCGACTATTGCAAAGGTGCGTTGTTTAATGTTGAAAGAAAATCCCCCTAGTCGAAGGACAGTTGTAAATTCATTAAAAGGCTCGGTGTCCACTGTAAACAAAATGATAAACGTCGATTTAAGTCTTAAGAAAGCGAAAAAACGCAATGTGCATCGTCTTCTTCCAAAGCATATCGTTCTACTCAGGACACGCTGCAGAATTCTATATGAGAAACACTTATCCGAAGAGAAATGGAAAACAATTGTCACGATAGATGAAGCGTGGGCGTATTTAAATGATCGTAACAAAAAAAGAGCCATTTATGATCTTAAAAGCGGAGAAAAAAATTGAAGTACATGGTTCAAAGAATCGAAAGAAAGTTTTTCTAAGGGATTCGTGATTGTTGGTGGTTTTTCTTATAATGGCAAGTTAAAAATAAAGAGAGTGCAAAAAAAATGTCAAGATGAACTCCAAATACTATCGGGAACATATTTAATCGCCCGTTTTTCTGAATGAAATACCGTCGCTTTACCCACAGTGCCATCCATCTGTGAGACTCCATCGGGACAAAGCTAGCGGTCGCACATCAAAATCCACTGTAAATTTCCTGAAAGGAATAGAACAAAAAACTGGTATCCAGGCCATACCCTTCACCAATATCCCTACTGAATCTCCCGATGTGTCACCTATGGATTTTTGTGCTTTGGGACTTTTAAAAACTGCATTATCCGAAAGTTGTCCCAAAACCCCAACGGTACTCTGGAAAGCTGTTCGGGAGGAATGGGATAGAATACCTCTTCTGACACTTCAAAAGGTATTATTATCCTGGAAATTGCGGTATCGAAAGATAGTTCAGAATAAGGGATGTCAAACAGAACATTTAAAAGACAAGAATTTTATGTCATTTAGTTTTGTGAATAAAATATACATCGTCTAAAAAATGTGCGAACAGCCTCTGTATGTAAACTCAATGTAAACTTTGAAAAAGTAATGAACATAATGCAGTCTTTGTAAAAACAATTAAACAAGTAAGAAAAGATGAATAAAATAATATTCGCATAAGACAAAAAGATAAAATTAAAAATATAAAAAAAGGAAATATACGGTAATATGCGTAAATGGCCAGAAGATGAAGTAATTTACACACGTGTCTGCTAGTGTTTTAAATTGAGATATGTCCGTTACTTTCTTCGTACTCAGAATGGAATTTGGAATTCGAACCAGAATGGAGAATGCAGGGGCAGAGAGAATGAGTTAGGGTGTAAGAGGGGACTTTTGGAATCTATTTTTAGAATGCGAGAAAGAACTGGATATAGTAATATGGATTCGCTTCACTGCGTAGTTAAAAAGGCGACACTCGAAGACAGACATAGCCGTAAATTCCACACATATGTTTAATTTTATTCCTTGACAATTAACCCTTGACATATATTCTGTTTCATTTCACATCATCATTGTGGGTGCACTCTGCAGCGAGCAATTTCACACCAATTATATTTTTAGATCTCGCTAGCAGAGGCTGAGACAGCGAACGAGCGTCTTTACGAAAAGGGAGCTGAGACAAAACGGCGCAGTTACCCAATATGGAGTCTTACCAAGAGAAGGTTTGGGCTTATGTCGTTTGTTAAAGGAAAAGTTTCAGTTCTCGAAATTTTTAGTTCAGGTTCGGAATTAGCTACGTCATCAGTGTTACGCGAGCCACAGTGCGAAAAAAAAGGGACAGTTCTATGTCTCACGTTCTATGGGCCAATTGAGGAAATTTAAATTGCGTTTTTCATGTCTCCAAAGCGCGACTTAGGATCAATATTAGATTTATATATCGCATTGTTCTAACATAGGTATTTCGGCACAAAACCGAAATTTTCTGAAATGACATGCCTTTTTTTTTTTTTTTCGATTCTACGACTCAAATTATGCCTAAATATTAAATTTTGTAAAATTGGTGCGAAAATTAAGAAGAAATTCAAAAATTTATCCTGGCGATTTTTTTCAGTTTGCCCCAAGAATAATTCACTTGGCGAAGGTCTTAATTTATGGTAACCTATCGTTCTTTCCCTTTTTCATTGTACACGAGCGGAGAAAAGCTCATCCTTCGTACTTTCAAATCAGTTTAACTAAGTGCGTAAACCACATTTGGTGTTATTATAACAAATATGCCAAATTTCAAAACGTGCATGTAAATTCATGTGTATCTTAGAAAATTGTGAATAAAAATCGTTATTTTTTTGGAGGTGGGCCTAGAAATGCATCTACTTTAAGATGATGTTAAAAACTTTATTAGTTATAATTCAAAATTATTTTCAAAAAATTTATAAAAATTATTTTAAAATATTAATTTTAAAAATTAATCATAAAAAATGGAGAACTTCAGCTATCTCGAAATTGTTAAGTAATTGTAAGTTCATTCACTGCACAGCGATTTCTCCTAAACAGCTGGCTTTAAGCTGAATCGTGTTTACGTAAAACGACGTCAACGCCAGTCTTTTATATAATACTACTGAATGCAGCTTGCTGCCGAGACGGTTTAGTGGTTAGGGGAGCCTACTGCGCCATCGAAGGGCCCGGGTTCGAATCTCGGAGAAGGCATGGATGTTTGTAAATGTATAGTGTCTTTGCGGCATGGGGACACTCTAAATATATCACGAGCAAAAAGTCAACAAATCAATGCAGCTTGCTTTCATTTGTAACGATGGCTATCTCGGTAATTTGGCGAGATATCACCAAGCTGGCAACGATTTTGGCGACTAAATTCTGGCGATAAATCGCCAAATGTCTCCCCATTTGGAGACATTTCGGTTCAGTCTCTATATCCCCGTCGTAAGTATTGTAATGAATAAATGTAATTGATTTCCTATGCAACTGTAACCGTACCTGGCGTCATATGCCTTCCAGTAATTTCGACAAGTACTAGACATTTCTCGGCGGCCGGGTGAAAACTACATAAGGTCGAGGTGAGCATCTGCTTTCACTTACGAGCTGTTGTTAGTTGTTTAGTTTGACGTAAGTTCGGAGTACTGAGGTATCTCCGGGTTAGATTCGCTCTTTAGATGCGCTTTTCATCGCGTTATTTTTAACTTTCCTACCGGAATGAAGTGTAACTGCTGACCGCGATACTGTGAGGAGTTGTGCGATTATTTTTGGGGAAAATCCCAGAAATGTTTCTTTTGAGAAAATAAATTTTATCGACCTATCATCGGACCTGCGTGTATTCGATCTATTGCGAACACGTACCACGCAAAAACAACTGTTACGGATTTTGTATTTGTTTAGTTATTTGTTTAGAATTCTAATTAAAATTGTTTTATGTTCCCGTGCAACGCAGACGAATTGGAAGAGAAAGCTACGTCGGAAAAGTAAAAATACAAGAGTGCGTGCATTTAATATTTAATAAATAAATAACTCGTAATTGCCGTTGCCATCCACAAAAATCGAGTAAATAGATTTTCCCAGAATGATCTCGTGAATAATTAGAAAGCTTATAAATGCCGAATTAAAACACCTCAGCTTAGTCGTAGTTGTTTTAAGCGAACTGTTTGTTTACTTAATGCTGTTATTGATTGTAGCGAATCCGTTGTGAGATTAAATTAGTTTCTCTATTTTGACTCGAGTTCTGTTTAACGTTAGAGATATTATGATATTATACGAATACCTCTGAGGAAATATTTCAGCATTTTGTTTCATTTCTTGTGAGAAGAATAAATTTTGTTAACTTTTTATCGACTTGTGCATTTAATCTAATTCTGATATTGCAAATTTCTTAATATCTGATGGTATGAATTGGATACTGATTGCCCCTCGGGTAACAAACTTTGGTGGTTTATGAGAAGCAGGCATTAAGTCCTTCAAACACCACCCTCAGCGTATAATCCTCAATTATAAATTGACTTTAAACGAATTTTGGAGTACTGTCACACAAGTAGAAGATATTCTCAATTTTGACCCAATTATATCTTTATCGGCAGATGCGAATGACCTCTTAAGACTGTAGAGACATTAGGTTCTTTCGAAGCAGGAGACATGAAAAATGAGCAACGCCTTCGCCGGGAATCGAACCACGGACCTCTCGGGTACGCGTCGAGCATGCAGACCACTACATCCCGAAGGCATGAGAAGAAGGCGGGAGAAATACCTTATAAGATCTTTATGTTGTAACACTTTATTAGTCGAACGTCCTAACCCTGAACCTCATTTCTCTCATCTTACAGATAACAGATTTCATAAATGGCAGTACGAACAATAGCAAAATGACTATTTAAATAATTTTCAACAGCGTAGCAATTAATAAAGAAAATTTAAAGGAAGTTCCATTAGTTGTGTTAAAAAAAAAGGATTGTGAGAGCGAAAACATAAACATAAATAATATATATACTCAATTATTAGACATATATTAGTAAATTTTGTTTACTACCTATCAAAGATAACAATGTTTAGCTTTACGTTATTAAGTTTTTATCGAACATTTTATTTTCGATTGAAATCGGAGCTGCCTTAAAAAGATAACTAAGACTGTAACGTAGCGAATCACTTTATGTTTTTATAAAGCATACAGGTCTTCTAATACTATTTTTTATCAAAAACTGAAAAATATAGAAAACTATAAAGCACCAAATACTGTTAAAACAATTAAAAACAATTTTTACAATTAGACTTTTTACGCAAAAACCAGCAATTCGAACAGCGGGCAAGAAAGCAGATATTTCCGTGCACAAAAGTTTCCTTTTGGTCCCAGGCGGCAAAAAGATACTGAAGGTGCTGCTGACTTAATTCACTATTCTGCTAGGCTTCAAATGTAAACAAATATGGCTGCTATGGTAAAAAAATTAGGCTTAGCCGAACTTAAACAACTTTTAAATTGTTGATAATTCTACAACTATTGCGTGCAGATTAAGTAAAGGCATAAAACCATAACCAGAGGATAAGAACAACATAATTCAATCATTTTTAAAGCAAAAAAATATACAATTTACAAATATATAACAATAAAAAAACTGAGCTCACAGAGCCGAGTAACAGAGTGGGTATATATATATTTATATATATATATATATATATATATATATTTGGTGCAGCCGATTGCAACCAAAACGAGAGATGCGCAGCTACATGTTATGGTAGCCATATATACAAAATTTCATTCTTCCGAGGCTACTCGTTTCTAAGTATACATCTATACATACTCTATACGTCATGAAAAAGTCTCTTACGAATCCATTTTAAATCAATTTTATAATCCGTCTGGGAAAAAGAGTCCTCTATGCTGCCCTTACGTACAGATGTCACGCAAAAACAACGTTAAATTGCATTGAGTAGCGGTCAAAATGGGTATTTTCGTTGAAATATGATAGCCAGAATTATCGTGATTACAGTATTTCCTTTACTTCGTAAAAAGAAGTAAAAAAGAAAATCATGTTACACATGCAATAACGCATGATAAAAATCGTGATTGATATAAATTAAAATCAATGTCTCATGTTACATTTTTAATCTACTTGGTTATTTCAGAACGCGGTTATAAATAAGAAAAGTCCTTATGCATTCTATTTTAGGGAAACAAGTAGGTATTCTCGATGAAACTTTTCTGGAAGAGAAAATTTATGATTTACTTCAGGAAAATGAAATTTTTAATTGTATTACTACAATATTCTATAAATAATATAGAATTTTTTCCGCCCGATTACTGTAAGTTATTCATCAAAAAATTTATTTAGCTATTACAGATGGCAACGTTAAATAAATTCTTTCTCTGGAAGAGATAAAACTTTGCTGTTAAATTACGAAAGAATTTATTAATTTTATATTTATTTCTTATAATCCTATAAACCACAGCTGACTTTGACATTATATCTTACGCACTTTCAACCTTCATCATTTATATAGAAACTTTTCTCAGCACGTAAAAGAACCTTACGCTTCTTACATATCCTCGCGCAGGTTTTATTTAATTCAAAACGAAAACCGAGAAAGAAAAATCTACTACGCTTTACGTTAGACTCAAAGGGCTATTAGTCTCAAAACGGCATTTTGCATCGTTTCAATTTCTGCGGTGATTCATTTCCAAACTGTTGCCACCAAATATTATAGCCCTGAATTAAATTTAAAGAAACTAAATAATGAAGAAACTGCATGAATGTTTCTCGCATTGTGAAAAAACAACGGTATCTAGAGCCATCAAATTCTAAATAACGTAGTCCTCCTGACCAAGCATGGGCGCTTGGAAGCCCGAATTTTGAATTTCGAATTTGTTTTATTACCTGTTTCAAATTTTGTGAAACTTTCATGGATTTTTCATTAACAAACTCAACGATTTCAAACCGAGCAATGTACTGTACAGAAAATAACGTTTTTATTGCCAGAGCGCGAGACTGTGTATCGGAAATTCTAAAGATATGCTATTTTGTTGTTTTTAAATTATTTTCTGATATTGCTGTTGAATTGAATGCGAAGAACATGATATTTAATAAATAAAACATTGAACAAACACCCTTTTGGTCTTTATATAAAATCCGAAATTTTTCAGATTTCTTTTTTTAACTCTTAATTCTTCGTTGAACATCACCTTACATGTAAATTCAATGCTTTGGATTCAGTTTAACTAAAGTTTTACAACTCGACAGGAACGAACTTCTATCGATCCGTCTGTGGCGGCGCTGGATGACGACGGCGGCAGCCGACAAGGGCGGGCGAGGTCTGAGTTGGAACCAATAGTAAACGTGTGTCATTTTCTAGACGTGCTCATGCATCGAATGACAGTAGTGGGCGGGGCCTAATGATGGACGGTGCAGAAACCTTGTCAACAGAGTATAAATAAACATTCTTAAAAAGTATTGTTTCGAAACATTTCGAGTAATTTTTTATCTTTTTCGCTTCTCAGTTTCTCTTTAGCTTTCAAGCTAAAAACAGGTTGAGAAAGAATTGATTTTCCGCGTGTTTGTTCTAAAATTTATACGCAGTGTGATTTCACACTGTGAATTCCAGCTCGGTTATACAACCCGCATTAGCCGAGGTTTCGAAATGCTAAAGAAAAAAATCTGGCATGTACACCACATGACTTCCTTGTACGGAATATTAAATGATAAGCATTTTTTGCTGTATTTCATTTAAACTTATTTCTTCGTATTTCATTCCAGATATAGGTCTCACTTCGCGGCAAAGCAAAAATCGTAAAGCTTCAAAACACCTTCATTAAAAATTGAAAAATACAGAAAAATATAAAACACCACGTACAATTAAAACAATAAAAAAAATTACAATTTGAAATTACAGTTTATACGCAAGAACAAGCAATTCGGCCAGCAGGCAAGAAGGCAATTTTTTCAGTGTACAAAACTGAAAGTTTTCTTTTGGTTCCACTCGGCAAAAAGACACTGAAGGGGCAGAAAGACTTAATTCCCTATTCTGCTAAGTTTCAAATGTAAACAAATATGGCTACTATGGTAAAACAATTAGGCTTAGCCGCACTTAAACAACTTTTAAATCTTTGATAATTCTACAGCTATTTTATGCAGATTAACAAAGACATTAAAAAACATCAACCGGAAGATAGAAACAACATAATTCAATCATTTTTCAAGCAAAAAATACACAGTTTACCAACATATAAGAATAAAAAAGCTGAGCTCACTGAGCCGAGTAACAGAGTGTGTGTATATATATGTATGTATATATACATATACGCATTACATATATATGTATTACATATATATATATGTATTTATACATATATATATATGTATATATGTAATGCGTATATGTAATTCGTATATGTATATCGTATATGTATAATATACATATACGCATTACATATATATATATATGTATAAATACATATACATATATATATAAATCCCATATACATATATATCCACTTTAAATCAGTTTTATAATTCGTTTGGGGGAAAAGAGTCCTTTAATCTATCCCTAGTCCCTAGGTACAGATGTCACGCAAAAACATCGTTAAATTGCATTCGATAGCGGTCAAAATGGATATTTTCGTTGAAATATGAAGCACGAATTTTTCGTGTTTACAGTATTTCCTTTACTTCGTACAAGGAAGTAAAAAATATGAATATTGTTACAAAAAATTCGGCGGTTGCGCCTGTATGTAAGCTTTCCGGCATAGCACTAGGGTTGCCATAAAATAGTGTACGGTAGGTTTGCCAGATTGGCGACTTTATCGCCCATTTGGCGACCAAATCGGCGATATCCCATGGACCAATCGGGAAGCTTCTAGAATAACTTTCTGTCGAGATATTTCTCGAAACGTGTGGAACTTAAAGAAAGGCTGCGTTTCTGAGAGCGGTGGTTGCGAAGAGTTGAGCAGATTGTGAAGTACTGTGAGCGTTGTGATTATTGTGAGAATAGCTGCTAAGCTACGCGAGAGTTTTGTGAACGGAAAGCAATCGAGATAGTGTTTTGCCGTGAAGCTATCTTTACAGTATAGCTTGACAGTGTATTGGTGATTGTTCCACGGTGTTTGTTAGAAGTTTAGTGTTGCCATGAAGCTACCTGTACAGTTACAGCCTGAAGCTGTGTTTCTGATTGTTTCAGCGTGTTTATTGTAGATTTTCGACGCTTTTAAAGGTGATTTTGGAACTGTGCTGTAAATAGTGATTCCTGTAAATAAATTGTGCTTTTTATTGTTCTGCATCGTGTTTTCGTCGGATACTCTCAAATCCACGAACCCGTAAAACGCAACAATATAATAAACAGAATATTTTATACAATGCTGGCTTATAATAACATTTGAAGATTAATATTTTACTTTTCACTACCATACACCAGAGTTAATTGTGAATGTTTTTAAATTTTTAATTCAACACAAGCACCTTTTAGGACACATGCCCACTGAAACAGAGGCCTCAATGAGGCTAGCACTTCGCTCTAACGCTACAACCGCACCTGACATAGGGTATAATGAAGACTGGTGTTTTGGCGGAAACAGGAAAGTTTTTGACTACTGCGTAGACAGGAATCGCGAAATCAGGCATTCTGAAATTAGCGAGTTCAAGTAGGGTTCAGTCTTAAGGAATTCGGGTCCAAAAAAAATTCCGAAAGATTTCTTTTGAAAAGCTTCAAAGAACAGAGATATTCTCTCCCCCTCTTCCCGCTACGTAAGACTTATTTTAATTAATACGATTTTTCTGATGTTCCAGCATTTCTACGGTTTCTTCTGTTCTGCCAAAATCTGTTAATGAAATGAGTTTTAAATAGAAGCAAAATCTAAGTTAAGGGAGAGAGATTTGACAAATCCGCCAATTTTTAGTGATACTGTTCTGTTATTCCTCGAGTGCTTTCGCTACCAGCCCGTGAGTTTCCCTTCGAAAATTAAATTAGTAGCTGTAGAAGAGTAGAGTCAGGTTGGTGAGCATTAAGTTTACTTTCAATCAACTGTTGTTCGCTAATCAAGCTAGAAGAGGAAGTTAGTTTTGTGGATTCCCTTAGTTCTGTCTTTAAAGCGAAAGAACAGTATTCAGATTAAATCAAATTGAGTTTAACCTTATATCTACTCGAACTGCGTGACTGGCTCAATACAAATTGTAGCCACTTAACTTTAGGGTATAACGTTCTACTCTCCTTCTGTTGTGTAGAATCTTGAGAAATAGTGATTGCACTGACGAACGGTTAAAACTACCCTTTATTTAACTCTTTAACTTATTTACAGTGCGTCAACTTGACGCTAACATACTACGCCTCAACTTGGGCGGTAACTGAAACAGTAGAATCAAACTTAAAAAAAGAGATATTCACAAATAGTAGAATTACCGTACGGGGCTCATACACAGAGGCTGTTCGCACATTTTTTAGACGATGTATATTGTATTCACAAAACTGAATTACATAAAATTCTTGTGTTTTAAATGTTCTATTTGACATCCCTTATTCTGAACTATCTTTCGAAACCGCAATTTCCAGGATAATAATGCCTTTTGAAGTGTCAAAAGAGGTATTCTATCCCATTTCTCCCGAACAGCTTTCCAGAGTCCCGTTAGGGTTTTGGGACAACGTTTGGCTAATGCAGTTTTTAAAAGTCCCAAAGTACAAAAATCCATAGGTGACACATCGGGAGATTCAGTAGGGATATCGGTGAAGGGTATGGCCTGGATACCAGTTTTTTGTTCCATTCTTTTTAGGAAATTTACAGTGGATTTTGATGTGCGACTGTTAGCTTTGTCCCGATGGAGTCTCACAGATGGATGGCACTGTGGGTAAAGCGACGGTATTTCATTCGGAAAAACGGGCGATGAAATATGTTCCCGATAGTATTTGGAGTTAATCTTGGCATTTTTTTCACTCTCTTTATTTTTAACTTGCCATTATAAGAAAAACCAGCAACAATCTTGTATCCGTTAGAAAAACTTTCTTTCGATTCTTTGAACCATGTATTTAAATTTTTTCTCCACTTTTATGACAATAAATGGCTCTTTTTATGTTACAGTCATTTAAATACACCCATGCTTCATCTATCGTGACGATTGTTTTCCATTTTTCTTTGGATAAGTGTTTCTCATGTAGAATTCTGCAGCGTGTAATGCGTGAAGCGATATACTTTGGAAGAAGACATTGCGTTTTTTCGCTTTCTAAAGATTTAAATCAACGTTTATCATTTTGTTTACAGTGGACACCGAGCATTTTAATGATTTTGCAACTCTCCTTTGACTAGGGGGATTTTCTTTTAACATTAAACAACGTACCTTTGCAATAGCCGAAGAGGTCCGTTTTTTCCTTGGATACTTGTTTGGTATTTTTGTCCCACTCGAGGCTCCAATTTGACGTTTTTTTTCCTTTCTTGTCGATGATATTACCTATCGACGCTTTAGATATCACAAAACCGTGAGTCTCACATCATTTCTGGATAACGGAGTATGCATATTTCTCTTCGGAAAGAGCGTCAGTGTAGCCTTCGAACCACTGCTTTGTTAAATTCGCCATTTTGGATAAAAACAAAAGTTTCAAGTCACAGACGATCATTTTGACTTTTAAAAACATAGTACAATTGCAATTACTTCTTTTGCAGCAAACGATTTTTTATTTTGCTTACCAAAATCGTCTAAAAAATGTGCGAACAGCCTCTGTAATCCTGTAGCCTACAGCGCGCAAATGAGTTTAGTGGCAGCAAGATAATAGGGCTTCAGCCACGTCAACCAGCAGTAACTGCTAAACAGAAGTTTGCGTATAAGCACGCACGGTAATTTCCCGGATTCTCTTTTTCTACTGGAATGTCGATATTTAACTTATTCTCCCACTGGTAGAATTTGCATTTCTTACGCTCGCTACCCAGTTTAAATATTCTGGCACTGACAATTAGGGGAATGAAGGCTTATAGGAAAGTAACTTAAAATTAAAATGAACTGGTTATTTAAAATAAATATATATCCGTACAAGGGAAGTTTAGTCCTCGGCGCACGCAACGATCTCTTACAAAAATATCGGATGTGGACATCACATAACTACTTTCTACAATTAAATTTTTTCAGCGCTTCATTTAAACTTTATTTCCTCGAATTTCATTACAGGTATATTTCTCATTCTAAAGATTCCGTTCTCGTTTCGCGGCATGGCAAACATACATAAAAATTCAAAACACCGTCATTTAAATTTGTAAAATACAGAAAAACTAAAGCACCCTGCTGGCCACCCAAAACCAAGAAAGACAAGAGATATCACAACAAAACTTTATTTAGTAGATAACATGTTGACCAAGTATCAAATGATTAAATTTATAGACTTCTGTGAATTGGGGTTCCTTCCAGAATCAGTAGCCAGAGTAACCGCCATTGTTGGAGATCACCGCTGCCACACGCCTCGGCATTGATTCAAAGAGACTTTGGATGCGTTCTTGGGGTACAGCAGACCAAGCAGCTTCCACACGTTGCAAAAGTTGAGGTGGTGTGGGAGCTTGGGATGTAATCTGGGTCAATCGTTCAGCAACCACGGAGCACATGTTTTCTATCGGCGAAAGATCCGCAGAGCGAGCCGCTCAGGGAAGCAATTCAATCTGGCGAGTGACGAAGAAACCTTGTACAATGCGTGCC
Organism: Stegodyphus mimosarum; assembly: GCA_000611955.2. NCBI lineage: Eukaryota > Metazoa > Arthropoda > Arachnida > Araneae > Eresidae > Stegodyphus > Stegodyphus mimosarum. Next base: position 393,324 of record KK119083.1, on the reverse strand, counting down.
ACGTGTGGTCGCGCATTATCCTGTTGAAATATGGCTGTGGGCAAGCCCGGAAAGTACGGAAGGACAACTGGCTCCAACGCCTCGGAAATGTAGCGCTGGCTGTTTAAAGTACCGGCAATGCGTACTGGAGGAGTGCGAGAGTGATATCCAATACCGCCCCATATCATAATACCCGGTGCAGGACCAGTGTGGCGGTGCATAACGCAGCTGTTCAGCATTCTCTCTCCACGGTGTCTCCAGACTCGAATCCGACCATCGTGGTGTTGCAGACAGAAGCGTGACTCGTCGGTAAAGACAATTTCATTCCATTCTGCCGTCCACATCCTTCTTTCATCGCACCACTGGCGGCGGAGACGTCTGTGGTTCTGCGTCAAGGGTAGACGAACCAATGGACGTCTTGCGGACAGACCACTCTGCTGTAAACGGCGTCGAATGGTACGCGCAGACACTGGATGATGCGTTATAGACTGAATGTGCTGTGCTATGGTTCGTGATGTGACTGAGCCATCCGTCACTGCCATGCGCACAATGTTCCTGTCATCACGTGAAGTGGTGCGCTGAGGTGGATGCGATCGAACGCGTCGGTCCGTCGTACCCTCGTGTATCCAACGGTCACATATCCACATTACAGTTGTTTGGTTTCGTCCAACACGACTACCAATTTCCCTGAAAGATAATCCACACTCTCGGTAAGCCACTATCCTTCCTCTGTCGAACTTGAATACTTGATCAAACGATGATCGCGGTTTACTACGAGGCATAATTGATCTTTTTTTTTTTTGAAAAAACCGCAAGAAAAACACAATTGCCGAACTTGAAATCGTCGAAAACTCCAAGCCTTAAATGCGCTTTGAAGTGGCGCCACAGGCGCGCGTGATGTGCATCTGCGCTGAAATTCAAATCATTTGCATATCTCACCTTCGCTAATGCATGTTGTAAATTTCACGTTGTTTGCATGCTTCCTTAAGGGTGTTGAATTTACGGTGGCCAGCAGTGTAGTTAAAAACAGTTTTAAAAAAATTTTACAATTAAAATTGAAGTTTTTACCCAAACACAAGCAATTCGGTCGCCGGGCAGTAAGACAATTTTTTCGTTGCACACAATTAAGTTTACTTTTCCACCCATTGGGTAAAAAGACAGTGAAGGTTGAGCAGAAACTGACTTAATTCACTACTCTACTAAGAGTTTCAAATGTAAGCAAATGGCGGTTCGTTAGGCTTAACTAGGCAACTTAAACATTTTTATTGTGGATAATTCTAGAACTATTGCATGAGGATTAACTAAGGCACAAAAACCTTAGCCGGAACATAAGAATAACATAATTCAACCTCTTTTAAAGCAAAAATGCACGATTTATTAAAATATAAGAAGAAAAATACTGAGCTCCCCGAACCCGGTAAGAGGGCGGAAATACGTTAAATATAGAGAGACGATTATACGTACATTTGGTACGAGCGAGCAACAAGAAAAAAAAATGCACAACTACATGTTATAACTGCCCCGTATGTAAAATTTCATCGTTCTACGGCTAGTCGTTCTTGTGCTATGCGAAATATGTATTCAGGTAGGTATATACGTACGTACAGATGTCATAAAAAATCTCTTCGGAATACATTTCACAATTCGTTTCGTTCTTTATTATGCATATATGTATACAAGTCACACAAAAAGAATCCTTCAAATAGATTCGAGAGCGATCAAAATGGATCAGTTGAAATATGATACCCGAAATTTTTCGCGTTTACAATAATACTTCCTTTACTTCGTACAAGGAAGTAAAAAGGGGGAAGTCCTGCTGCATCTGGAATAATTAGGTCTTATTATAATTAACTAATTATTATTAAATTATTCCGTCTTATTACTGTTAAATTATCGCGAAATTCTCCAAATGATATAAATCGATGATGGAATGTTGCCAATGCAAGTTTTTCTTTCCCTCCCCCATCATTTGGCATACCTATTTTGAAAGCTCATTTTAAAGTACATGATTATTAAGTTTTATACCTTGAATTTCTGGCAGTCCTTAAGTCCTAGCACAAATGTCTAACTAAAATTGTTTCATACGTTTACCAAAATTTTTAAAGTTTTAAAGATAAAAGTTTTTAATACTTTTTTACGTTTTTAAATTTTTGTAACCCCAAAGGGCATTAACTCGAATGGGCTATTAGTCTCAAAAAGAGATTTGGGAGCGTTTCACTTTATATGTCTGAACCCCTTTTCAAATTGTTGCTATCAAATATTATCACCCTATATTGTATCTAAAGAAATTAAATAATGAAAAATCTGTATGAGTGAATGTATGTTTAATCTGAGCTCTTTCAGTCTTTTTTGGGGGGGGGGGGGGTTAAATCAGTGTTTTTCAATTTTTGAGGGGTGGGAGGAGGGGAATTTTTAGTGGTAAAATATTACAATATAAAATTTTCAGATTAGAATTACCTATAATAGACCGTGACTATTAACTAATTAACTGATCCCATTGTATATTAGAATTTTATGCAATACAAAACATTTTTAGTCCAAACGGGCTTTGTCCCTGAAGGACTATTATTTTCGTTTTACGATTTTACGTTGAATCACTCTGAATGTCGGTTTCACTTTTCAAATTGTTGCCACCAATATTACCGCCTTGTATTATATTTAAAGAAATTAAATAACGAAGAATCTGTATAAATCTATGTACATTTCTCCAAATGTGATAAAACAACGGTACCTAAAGTCCATCCGATTTTGAATAACGTACGTTTCCAGCCGAATATGCGCATCTGGAAGCCCAAATTTGGAATTTGGAATTTGTTTTATTATCTACTTCATATTTTATAAAACTTAAACTAAATTTTGATGAACAAACTCAAACGATTTAAAAGCGAGCCATGGCAACACTCTACGCGGGAAAAAAACCTTTGTATTTCCAGCGCGCGGAACTGCGTATCGGAAATTCTGAAGATAGACTCATTTTAAAATTACTTTTGGATATGGCTGTTGAACTGAATTTTATGGTTTAAGTGCGAAGAACGTGATATTTAATAAATAAAGGTAACACACAAAATGTTAAAAAAAACTCCCCTTTGGACGTAATTTAAAATCTGAAACCTTTCAGATTTTTTTTTATTGTTTACCATAATTTTACAGCACGTATGTTAGTACATAAGTAACTTCATTTTAAAATCCTAAAATCACGTTCATCTCTTCCGAAGTAAATTTTAACTAATAAAGACTAAAATTAAAATTTATTATTTTGTAATTTTATTTTAAAACTACCATTTTTTTAAATTTAAAAAAAATTATTATTATTTCAAATGACTATGAGAAACGTACTTTAGCCGAAAGTTCGCAACAATAAAGAATGTTTGTTATAGATGATGGTTTAACAATTATTTAAGCGATTTGTCTAAGTTTACAATTTTTTATCCAAAAGGAGATTTGGCCTTGAAGAGCTGTTAGTTTCGAAACGGCATTTTGCATCGAATATAAACGACTATATCACTTTTCACATTCTTGCCACCAAATATTATCACCCTGTATTATACTTAAAGAAATTAAATAATGAAGAATCTGCTTGAATGTATGTATGTTGTTCGCATTCTGAAAAATCAGCGGTACCTAGAGCCATCAAATTTTTAACAGAATAGTCCTCCACTCGAATATGGGCAGTTGGAAGCCCGAATCTCGAATTTGGAATTTGTTTTATTATCTATTTCATATTTTTTAATATTTAACGAATTTTTGATTAAGAAACTCAACGATTTTAAAGAGAAAAATGGCAACTCACCGTACGAAATAAAATATTTTTATCTCCAGCCCTCCGGAAATTCTGAAGATAAGCTGTTTTTAAGTAATTTTAGCCCGATGTATGTGAAAATGAAGAGGTTAAAAAAAAAAAAAAACGCCACTTTTGGATGCACTGCAAAATCGGAAAGCTTTCAGATTCTTTTATTGTTATTATTATTATTATTATCGTTTTCAAATAATTTAATAACAGGAACAGCAAAGACTGGGTCAAACGAGACTGCAATTTGTAACGACCGATTCAGGTCTACAAAATGGTCAAAGGCATTTCATTCGAAAACATTCCAATGACTTTTTAACGGCATATTTACATAAAGTTTTTTTTCATTTATTCTTAATTTGCCATCCCCTGTTTGTGAAATCACTTTTTTTATTAGCCCAAACGGCGTTAGCCCAGAAGGGTTATTAATTTAGTTTTGGCATTTTGCGTCGATTCACTTTCTGCGTTGATTCACTTTTCAAACTGTTGCCACGAAATATTACAGCCCTGTATTATATTTAAAGAAAAGAATCTACATAAATTTATATATGTTTCTCGCATTGTAATAAAACAACGGTACCTACAGCCATCCAATTTTGAATAACGTAATCCTCCATCGAATATGGGCATTTGGAAGACCTAATTTGGAATTTATTTATTATCTATTTCATATTTTGTCAGACATTAAGGAATTATTGACTAATAAACTCGACGATTTCAAAGCGAGGAATGGCAGCAAAGCACGGAAAAAAAACATTTTTGTCTTCAATATACGAGACGTGTATCAAAAATTCTAACGATGTGCTCATTTCGAATTTATTTTGCGACATTGCTGTTGAATTGCATTTTATGGTTTAAGTGCGAAGAACACAATATTTAATAAATAAAGGTAACACACAAAATGTTGAAAAACGCCCATTTGGGGATAATGTAAAATCTGAAACCTTTCAGATTTTTATGGATTTAATTTTTTTTTAAGATTTAAATTTTTTTTTGTTACACTTCAAGTACAGTATAGCGGTAACACGCAGTCATACTTTTTAAGTCTTTACGTAAGGTGGCGCATAGAGGAAGGTATGCAAAAAAAAGTTGTTCGTATAACATACAGAGCCGTGCCTACATATTTTTTCACCGGAGGCAAAGCAGTAAATGTGCGCCCTGTATACAATGCAAGATTACTTATTTGCTTATTTGTGGGGGGACAGAAAGAATAATAATACTAAATGATATTTAAAAAACAAACAAGGCAATAACGCTCCTAAAATATTTGTTTAATATTTTACAGACATCTAAATGCCGGTATATATTTAGTGTTATGAAACAAAATTACAAAAGAGATATGGGTATAAAACTTATAGACAGGAGTTGAAGTTTGCCAAAAAGAATTTTAATAAAGAGTCTACTCTTCGGGTAGGGTGGCTTCCGGCCTAAGGATCATTTGCCAAATGGAATATAATACCCGAAAATTTTCGCGATTCCGCTTCGTACAAGGCCCCAATTGGCGGCCGAGCGGTAAAATCGCTTAAGGCTGGCAGTTCGGTCCAACTTTCCAATCCGAGCGAACGGGCTGTCTGCATGGGTGTGTTCGTGATATTCCGCATGTGTAACGTGTTTTCAGTGTCTCGTGGATGCATACGTCAATACGTACTGCCTGGGTAAAATAGCTGAAGACTGGTAGTTCGGTACAATATTCGAATACCGGCGAACGGGTTGGCTGAATGAGTGTTTTCGTGATTTTCCGCATGTGTAACGTGTATGCAGGATCTTGTGAATGCAAACGCGAATTAAAGCGGGCGAAGCCCGCTCAGCTGGCGGCCTTCCCCTCTAGCTGTCAGGTAAAAACACATGTTATATATATGAAACAACACATGTTATGTATATGAATGGCCCAGCCCGCTCAGCTGGCGGGCTTGCCCGCTAGTAACTAATAATATGGTACATTTCATTTTCAACCGCCCTTGTTTATTCTTCGAATGCTATTCCAGAAGGCGTTTATGAAATTGCAAAACTCAGCAGTTATGTCGCCGTCTATGTTCAGTTAGTGGACTTCGGTAAGTTTGTTATGGCTAAGTAAACAGCTTAAGTCAAACTAATAAGAGACAGCAAAGAACAACTAATGTCGGGAATAATATTTTAGCGTATACAATTCGTTACACAAAGTTGTAATTGGTTCCTTAAACCTACTTTCAATAACAAATTGTAATGTTAGAAAATATTATATGCACTACTGTGAAAGCTGATGTCTTTTGAGAATAAATGAATGCTATTCGTTTTTCTTTTTCTAGCCGGATTGTTTATAACACAAAATTCTTTTAATATTCACTGATGCGTTCCGAAATGAAAAGCTAAAAATCATAAGTTTTAAAAATAAATTTCTGAATTTTTGATCGAATGGCTAATTTGGCGCCCCTTTATTTGTTCACCTGAGGCAAGTGGCTCACCTGCCTCACCCTCGTCCCGGCGCTGATAGTGGCTACTAAGTCTAACTCTAATGATTTATGCAAGGATTACCAATTACAAAGTATTCTGTACACTGCACTACACTACATACCCCACTACTAAATTATGCCATGCATCCCGTCCAAGCAATGTTAAAAAATCTCCTCGCCTTTCCATCTACGTAGCGTATTCGGAAACTACGTACCGTTTCATTCTAGCGCCGTCGCAGCGCTGTGGTAGGCTCCCGCGCATGCGCACTACTCTTTCTTGTTAACTGACTTTCAATTGTCGCCATTTTGGTTGCTCTATGTTGTGTTTTCAGTTTGCTGTACACATTCAAAATGTTTAAGACAATTAGCTCTCTCGCTGACTGTGAGATTCGTGCCGTGATTAACATTTTGAACGCGAGGAAAGTTAAACCGGCCGAAATTTATCGTCAAGTGACAGAAGTTTACGGTGAATACGCGATAAGTGATGGAATGGTGAGAAAGTGGGTAAGAATGTTTAATGCAGGTCGAACAAATGTCCACGCCGAGGCTCGGAGTGGTCGGCCTTCCGTTGTCACTGATGATTCGGTAAGGAAAGTTGATGAAGCAATTCATGGGAACAGACGCTTCACAATGACAACTCCTTCGGAGGCATTTCCACAAATTTCACGTTCTGTTTTGTTCGAAATTGTGTCTGACCGCTTGAATTATCGCAAACTGTATTCCCGATGGGTTCCAAAAATGCTCACCGATGTTCACAAAACAAAGCGACTTGGTAGTGCCCTGACATTTCTCAGATGGATGAGGGAAAAAACTTTTTAAACCAAATTGTGACAGGTGATGAAACTCGGGCGTGTCATTTCACACCAGAATCGAAACAACAATCGATGGAGTGGAGACACACTCACTCTCCGAAAAAACAAAAGTTCAAAGTGACAGTGTCATCACAAAAAAATCACGTGCACTGTCTTCTGGGATAGAAAAGGCGTTTTGCTTACTGAATTTCTTCCCAGAGGTGAAACCATTCATGCGGCACGATATTGTGAGACTTTAACAAAACTAAGGCGTGCCATTCAAAACAAACGAAGAGTAGTTCAGTAGAGGAATTGTGTTGCTCCGTGACAATGCTCGGCCCCATACTGCCGGTGTCACTCAATCGTTAATTCGACAATTACATTGGGAGCAGTTCGATCACCCGCCGTACAGCCCGGACTTGGCGCCGTCCGACTACCACTAGTTCCTGCACATGAAGCGCGAGCTTGGTGGCAAGCGCTTTGGATCCGACGATGACACGAAAAATGCCGTGGAGTCGTGGTTATCGAAACTGGCGGGAAGTTTCTTTGACGATGGTATACAAAAACTGGTCTCCCGCTATGACAAGTGTTTGATCATTGGCGGAAACTATGTTGAAAAATAGTTTAAGACATGTATTTTCATGTAAAAATAAAATTGGATTCGAAAAAATTGTTTTACTATTTTTTTTTTAAATGGTACTTATTTTCCGAATACGCCTCGTAAAACTCGAAAAGCATATACAGTATATATTTATTTAAATTTATATCGTTTTTTAAAGTATTTTCATAATGTATTTTTAAACAAACAAAAAAAAGTATAGAAAATGCTGATAAATAGCAAAAGAAAAGTATTCATTTTTTTGTAGCCGTAAACTAAAATCAAATCCTTAAGAGCTAAATAAAGGGCTGCATTTTCCCCGAAACTATGGAATTCCTCCCTGGTTGGAAATTGCCTCTTTCCTTTGATTGCTCCAAAAGAGATGCAAAGGTTTGCATAATTCTATGTAGGGAAGGTGAATCTGTTACAACTCTATACTCTCTATTATCCGGGGTAATGCCAGGAAGCAGGTCGTGAATCGCTGAAAAAACGGATAATCTAAACTATCAGTTTTAATGCATATGTTGTATATGTTTATTTCTTTAAAAAAATCTGATGTGGATATCACGTGACATCCTTCTACGGTCGATTCAATTTTAGACAATTTTTGCTGCAGTTCGTTTAAACGTATTTTCCCCGTACAATACAATAAGTATTCCAAATGCCCATATTCGCAGCAGGGTTCATTCAAAATTCGATGGCTCTAGGTACCGTCGTTTTATCACAATGCCAGAAACAGACATACATTTAAGCAGATTCTTCATTATTGAATTTCTTTAAATATAATACAAGGTTCTAAAATTTGGTGGCAACAATTTGAAAAGTGATCCGCCGTTTATAGTTTTCAAAGCAAAATGCCAAAACGAAATGAATAGTCCTTCAGTGCAAATTGCCCCTTCGGACTAAAAATATAATTTTAGCCACAACAAATTTATTCTCATGCAGGGTTAAGAGGGAAGTCGACAGGAACTCGTATTGGGACATAAACAGAGTGCGAACGTTCGACCCGTCCAAACATCCATCGTTAAAATTCAAGTTAAGATAAGTGGAAGGGATATTCTGTGGAATTTCATGATCTCACTGAAACACAAAGACAACTCAAAAACATGTTATTGTGACTTCTGATTATCATATTGAAACCTAACATGAAACATTTCTTTAAGAAGATAAGCATGGTCGGTTGGTCTACTTTAGAGGAAGGATGCCTTCGTGGACGGCTTTTAAGAAAAACTTAAAGGGTAAACGGCATGCAGCCAGCCCGTTTGTAGGGATTCGAAACCCGTGCCGAACTACCAGTGTTCGCCACTTTACAACTTGAGCGCTGGTGACTTCTAACATGACGAGGTGTTACTGTTCGCTAAGTATTCCAAACTGAAGGGAGAGAATAATCAAAATTCAATGATAAATCTTCGCAAAACAGCAATCGATAATGTTCCAATTTTGGCTTATTATATCTCGTCAGTTACATTACAGTGCATTACCAGTCCATTTATCTTACATGCCATCCGCTAAGGAATTCAGTGCAAAATATCTGATGTGGACATCACATAATTTCGATGTATGCCTATTAAATTACACACATTTTTTTGCTGCATTTCGCTTAAACTTATTTCCTCGAATTTCATTTGATATGTTTCTCATTCAATTAATTCAGTTCTCCCTTCGCGGCAAGACAAAAATAGATAAAAACTCAAAACATCTCCTCTAAAAATTGCAAAATACGGAAAAACATAAAACACCAATCACAGTTAATGAAGTATTACGATTAAAATTAAAGTTTCTAGACCTAAACAAACTATTCGATTAGCGGGCGGAAAGACAGAGTTTTTGGTGGCCAAAACTAAAAGTTTACTTGTGGTCCTACTCTGCCTTTTGGTGTGTTGAGATGAGAATTTTTTAACCGCTTGTAATGGGCAGACTCTTGTTTTAGGAGATTTTAAAAATTCTGTTGTCATTCCCTTCTTTCCATCAATTAGTTATAAAGTTGCACGTATTTTACAGAAATTTTACTTTCGGGTCGTTTATTCTCCCATCCATGAAATTCCGAGTTCCATACTCAAGAACCCCATTGCGGATATGAATTTATGGGGTATTTACAGGATTCCTTGCCAGTGTGGTTTAATTTACATTGGCCGAACTAAGAGAGCCTTAATTTCGCGTTAATGAACATGAGGCATATGTTAAAAAAAACGGAAACACAGAAGTCTTCTGTTGCCAAACATTGTTCGTCTGAAAATCACGCTTTCAATTTTTCTGCTGCCAAAATTATTCGAAAAACATCTTCCATGGGTGAACTGGATTATCTAGAGGCATTTCACATTCATAAAAATCTTTCTGTTCTAGTTAACGACCCTAATTCGAATCCATCGTTGCCTTCAGCCGTTAAAAAAATTATGTTTTAGTTCTGGTTTCCTCAACAGATGGCGCCAGTAGCTTGTCTCCTGTCCAGGCTTTCTTATCTTATCTTATCTAATCATTATATTTCGTTCATTTGCACTTTTGCAGCTGAGGATTGTGGTTGGGTAAAACCATCGAAACTAGTCCTGTGAAAATTTGAAAATATAACACTGATTTTTGTTTGACTTCTAAATTAACTTTTAAATTGTTGGTAATTCTACAAGTATTGCATGCAGATTGACTAAAGGCATAAAAACCTTTGTAAGGTTTTAGTTAAACTAACAAAGTTTTATTTTAATTTAAATCTTTCTATCTCTTCTCAATTTCAACTTCCCGTCAGAAGAAGCGCGCGTTTTCAGCTTATGCTAATTTGAAGTAGAGCCAAGTACTATTTAAACCAGTGGTAGAAACCTCTCAGTGTGAAGAGAGCTTTTAGTCTCGGATCACGGTCATTCTGTTCGACGTTCGCCTGACCAGCTAGCAGATAATTTCTAAGCCATAGTGCTTACTACGTGATTGCTTATTGAAATAAATTGAAGTGCGCTAGTATTAGTATTTCTTGCTACGCACCATTTAGTTAGAGGCCAACTCCGCGATTTAGCTCTGTGAGCAAGGTTTAATTAAATTTCTATTTAGCTTAGTTTAAATTTATCTGATTGTTAAGTGAGGCCCAAGTGTGGTCTTTGACTTTCTGTATCCCTCCCGAGTTGGGAAGTGTGTAAATAATATTGATTTAATAAAAGAGGATTTTAAATCGCTTTCAAGTGCAGTTATTCTTCAGCACAGTATTTACACCAGAACATAGCTGATTTCAGCTCCCTGTTCCAGATCAGGACTTAAGGACTTTAAAGAGTTACTTCAAAATGTTTGCCAAATCTACGCACAGAACACTCAGTCCTGACACCTTAATCGGAAGGCAAGAACAACATAATTCAATCACTTTTACAACAAAAAATGCAAAATTTACCAACCTATAGAAAATAAAAAAATATTAAAAAAAAAAAGAAAGAAATTAAAACAATTTTTTTTTAATCTGAAGACTTTCAAGTTTTACATTACTCCTAAAGGGGCGTTCTCTAACGTTTGTATGCTACCTTTATTTATTAAATATCCTGTTCTTCGCACTTAAACCATAAAATTCAATGCAACAGCAATATCGCAAAATATTTTTGAAATGAGCATATGGTTAGAATTTCCGATACACAATCTCGCGAGCTGGAGATTAAAATGTTTTTTTTCCCTCACAGTGTTGCCATTTCTCGCTTTGAAATCGTTGATTTTGTTAACCAAAACTTCTTTAATATCTAACAAAACATGAAATAGATAATAAAACAAATTCCAAACTCCAAAGTCTGACTTCCAGGTGCCCATATTCGGTGGAGGATTACGTTATTCAAAATGGAGGGCTCTAGGTACCGTTGTTTTATAACAATGCGAGAAACATATATACATTTATGCAGATTCTTCATTATTTAATTTCTTTTAATAGAATACAGGGCTGTAATATTTGGTGGCAACAGTGTGCGAAAAGTGAACGCAGAAAGTGAATCGACGCAAAATGTCAAAACGAAATTAATAGTCCTTCGGGCTAAAAGTCTCACGCCCTTTGGGCTAAAAAGAAGTTCGCCACGCCAAGTAACAATGTGTGTATATACATATATATATATATATATATATATATATATACTTTTGGTCAGCCAATTGCAACCAAAAAAGGGAGATGCACAACTACATGTTACTGCAGCCCATGTACGAAATTTCAACGTTCCGAGGCTACTCTTTTTTCAGTTATGCGAAATATATACACGTAAGTATAGATATCACGAAAAAAAGATCTGTTCGCAATCGATTTTACAATCTGTTTCGAAAAAAGATTTCTTTATTCTGCCACACGTACAGTTGTCATCGAAAAAGGGATAGATTCCAGAGTGAAATAAAATTCGAGAGTGAATGAACATTAAGGTTTTTATGCCTTTAGTCAATGTGCATGCAATACTTGTAGGATTATCAGCAATTTAAAAGTTAATTTAGAAGTGAAACAACAGAAATGAAATTCAAAAATGATAGAATCCTTAAAATTAAATTTTAAAACAAGTAGTTAATTAGAAATTTAAAGATCAAAGAGGAACTTAAAATTAACTAACTTGCCTGAAAAATTTTAAAACCAAAAAAAAACAAATGGCTGGAAATTCAAGTATTAAGTGATGGAAGGAAACGGGTTATCGTAAAATGTAGTTTTCTTTCTCATTTCCCTTTTTAGAAAGTATTTTCTATTTAAGAAAAGTTTTTAGTTAATAGTTTTTAGTTAGTTTAGGATTACATCATTTTTGACCTTCTTATGATTTTGAATTACTTTTTAATGTTCTAAAATGTATACTTTTGTTTTTACTTTTGTATTTGAGTATGAAAATGAGAGTATAGGGGAAATGCCTTCTAAAGTAAGCATCCCGTTCAGTTTAATTGCGTTCTTAGTAAGAAGTTTTAATTTTGAAGATTATTTGCTATTTATTTTGTGTAGCATGATTCTTTGGGCTTAAATGGACTAACGTCTTTTGGGGATTGAGTATTAATTGTGACTTATATTTTGGATATAGCAAATAATTTGATGCTTACTCGGAAGTAAGAGGAAACACTCTCTCTTAATTTAGTTATTGCTAATTGATGGTAGATTGGTTTATCCCCTCGATGAAGTCGATTAATCTGCGATGAATGACAATGGCTAATTTTTCAATGCTTAAAATTTTTGCTTTTGATTTTGGTATTTTTGGGATTAAAGATTTTTCTTAGCAGTTTTTAAAGCAAAGGGGATCTGAGAAAGTACTAATTACTAATTAAAATTCGGACTAAAACTTTTTTTATTCATGCTTTTAAATAGAATTTCTGTTCATTGGAGATGGTATAAGAAAGTTTTTTTTTTTTACGAATTATTGGTTTATATGGTTGATATACATATATAAACCAATATATATATAGTTACAGTTTCTTTATTCTTATAGGCTGGTAAATTGTACATCTTTTGCTTTCAAAGGGTTGAATTGTGTTGTTCTTATCTGCCGGTTAAGGTTTTTATGGCTTTAGTTAATCTGCATGCAATAGTTGTAGAATTATCAACAATTTAAAAGTTGTGGGACTAGGCCTAACAGAGCAGCCATTTGTTTACGTTTGAAACTTGTAAAGGTTTCTCCTTCAATCTATTAATCTTCTTACTGAGCATAAGCTGTGAAACCCTATGTGGAGGACAGTGAGCAAATCTAGGCTATGTCCTTTAGTGTTGAAGAACTACAAAGTCAGAAAGGAGGGTTTAAAGTCACCCTTTAATTCAAATAATTACAACTCTCCGACTTGAGAGTAAGCCACTACTTGAGCTGAACTAAAATAATATGAAATAAAGTGTGTGAACAATTCAAATACCTAAACTTAACTTTAAGTAGGACGGCGAGGGAAGCCTAACTCTCAGTGATATGCAATAATGCGAATTTCACTAGCAATTTCATGAGTAAGAACTAGTAAATGCAATTGCCTATGAAGGCTAACTTTCACTAGACAGAGGAAATATTTGGCGATAAATCCAAGACTCTGTCTCTTTCCTCGTTAACTCCTGCCTTTTAAACTACTATCAGATATCTGCGATTTGCATAAATATCTCGCTCGCGCTAAATTCGTGCAGCAACTGAAACTTCGAGATATCGATAGGAAAGTTCAAACTCAAAATAACTTGGTTAATTAAAATAATGAATGCTACATCTTTAACTGAAAAGTTAGTCTTAAAAGTTTACTTTTGGTCCAACTTTCAGTTTTGTGATCCGAAAAATTTGCCTTCTTGCCCGTTGGCCGAATTGCTTGTTTTTTGCCTAGAAACTAATTTTAATTGTAAAAATTGTTTTTTTAATTGTTATAACTGTATTTTAAGTTTTTCTATGTTTTTCAATTTTTAATGAAGATATTTTATGGTTTGATGCATTTTTGCCACGCCGCGAAGGGAGAACCGAGATTCAGTGAGAAATATATTTCTAACGAAATTCGAGGAAAAAATTTTAAATGAAATGCGGGGGAAAAAAAAACATCGTAAATTACACAAAAGCAAATTAATTAATTAAGATTAAAATTACACAACATTAACATCGTAAATGTATACAAAAGCGGGTTTAATTTTCAAATTACAGGGGGCGAGAGAATTGTCAGCAATAGAATTAACTGGAATTTTTTGAGTTATGGTACAGCATACTAAGCCTATTTGTCGAAGAAGTCCTTCTGAGGTAAAATGGGTCATATTCACGTTTACACAAGAAAAAAACCACGAAAGTATCCATTCAGCTAGAACACTTTTTACGGATTTTAATCCGAAACGAGATTTTCTTGTAATTAATATAGTTCCTATGACTAGTAATTGAGCTAAAAATAGTTTCATCCGCTTACTTATTATTAAATCGGTGTAAAAACTGAAGAATCTGTTCGGGATGAATTGTAAAACAAAACGAGGCAGAGCGCAAAGAAACAAGCATTCTTTCGGGAAGTACCAAATTAAGAGAGTTATTGTCTTTCCATTCACATCAACTGCAACTGTTCGATACGTTCCACGGAGCTAAAAGGGGGAAAACAATCCGGACCATTTTCGGATACAGCCGTAAAAGCGCCGAGCGATCACTTCATGTCGTGGCAATAAAAATCTTCGGAGAGGATGCGTCTGGCTGAATTATTGAAAAGATGGCCGCACAGAGGAACGTGCTTTGGAAAATCGCTGACAAGCTCGCTCCGGTTGCGCTTGGGTGTGTCGACCGGGGACCCATTGAGTTCTCAATCTCTTTCCGAATGGCATGCGAGGGTGAAGGGGGATTATGAGGCATGTCTCTCGATCGGCTAAAAGGAGATTCGTTTCGAAATGATCTTCCAATTAGAAGGAAAATAACCCATCGCCAGTCTCATGAACGAAGTGGCTGTACTTAAATAGCGCAGATCTGACAGGTTTGAGGAACTTTCAACAAATGAAAACGCCTCTCTTAGTTCACGGAAAGGTAGGTTCTCACAGAATGCTCTTATGCATAGCTTGATAATTCCATCAGAACTCTTAAACAATGCATAGAATGTTAATTCTAAAATATTTTTAATTTTTAGCGTAACGCTCAGACTGCTAGAAACGAATTGGGAATTTAACGAAATTCCCAATTTATTCCCAATTGGAAATTTAACCAGCGAATAAATCGCAGGTTCCGGTGAAAATGCAAGTGATAAATTCCCTAAAAAAAGCTGTCTTTTTTTTTTTTTTCCCAAAGGGCATTATCCCAGAAAGGCTATTAATTTCAAAACGGCATTTTGCGTGGAACTCACTTTTTAAACGGTTGCCACCCAATATTGCCGCCGTGTATTATATTTAAAGAAACTAAGTAATGAAGAATCTGCATGAATGTGTCTCGCATTGCGAAGAAGCAACGGTACCCAGAGCCCTCCAATTTTGAATAACGTAGTTCTCTGACCGAAAATGTGCTCACGGAAGCCCGAATTTTGAATTTCGAATTTGTTTTATTATCTATTTCAAATTTTGTACACTTTTAACAAATTTTCGATTAACAAACCGGACGATTTCAAAGCGACCAATGGCAACACTGTAG
>KK119083.1:334857-377531 GCA_000611955.2 Stegodyphus mimosarum | reverse complement strand
AAAAAGGATTTTTATCTCCAGCGAGCGAGATTACCTATCGGAAATTCTAAAGATGTGTCGTTTTGTTTAAATATTTTGCGACATTGCTGTTGAATTGAATTTTATGTGTTTTAAGTGCGAAGAACATGATATTTAATCAATAAAGGTAGGGCACAAAACGTTAAAAAACGTTCTTTTCGGCGTAATATAAAATCTGAAAGCTTATTTTTTAGTCCAAAATGGCTTTGTCCCTGAAGCAGTGCTCCGCAACCGGTGTGCCGCGGCACACTGGTGTGCCATGAGTAGGATATAGGTGTGCCGCAATCAAATACATGTATTTGACATTTTGCAATTTTTTATCATGTATTTAATACACAATGATAATTTTTTTTCCTTAATAATGTCTATTTTAAATGCTTTTATATATTTCACTGTTCTGTGGTTGTGTGTGTGATTGTAAGTGTGTCAGCATTTGAATTGTTTCGGCACTTCCTTGAATTGTTTTCCTAAATTGTTTGAATTGTTTCGGCACTTCCTAAATTGTTTCGGCACTTTTTTTAAAAAATTTGATATAAACCAATCAAATTGAAGAATTTTTGTTTTTTATTTTTAAAAAAAAATTTCGATTATTATGATAATTATGTTATGGTTTTATAATTGTATATTTTTCAAATTAAAAACAAAAATTTATTGTAAATTTTGTATATAAATCAATACTTATATACATTAGCTTTTGGCGTGCCACGAAATTCCAGAAAGATATTTTGTGCGTCGCAAGTGAGTAAAGGTTGCGGAGCACTGCCCTGAAGGACTATTGTGTTGTTTTTGCGATCTTGCGCTGGAAACATTAAATGTCGGTTGACTTTTCAAATTGTTGCCACCCAATATTGCAGCCTTGTATTACATTTAAAGAAATTAAATAATGAAGAATGTGCATAAATGTATGTATGTTTTTCGCATTGTGATAAAAGGACGGTACCTAAAGCCGTTGAATTTTGAATGACGTAATTCTATCGCGAATATGGGCATCTGGAAGCCCCTATTTGAAATTTGGAATTTATTTTATTATCGATTTCATATTTTGTAAAACTTTAACGAATTTTTGATTAACAAACTCGAGGATTCCAAAGCGAGCAGTGGCAACTTTGTACAGAAAAAAATATTTTTATCTCCAGCGCCCGAGACTGTGTACCGGAAATAATTCTAAAGATATGCTCGATTTAAAATTATTTTGCGATATTGCTCTTGAACTGAATTTAATGGTTTAGGTGCGAAGAACATGGTATTCAATAAATAAAGGTAATTCACAAAACGTTAAAAAAAACTCCCCTTTGGACGTCAAATTTTCAGTTCTTTTTTTTTTTCAAATGAAAGCTATATTGAAAAATAGCGAATCAGAGTAACATAACAGTCGATGAATTAGTTGAATGTAACATACTGCAGCGGTATCGATCTGTCGGGCCGCAGAGGGCCCCGGAACCAATTTTATGTGGTCCGCTAATACATTTTCCGTAATTTACAATAATTATTGCGATAAAATTCTGAAGAAAATTTTAAATCTAAAACTTTAATGGTTTGGAATGGAACTTTAATTGTTTCTTAAGACTTTTAAAGAGTGAATGTAAAAGATTTCTAATATTTTGGAATCTAGTGTTACATTACTTTCATTGCCAATAACGAAATTGAGTGGTATTCATGAAATCTAGAAATGGAGCTAATTAATTTATACTCTGTTATAAATCTTATTCAAAGACCTTGAAGATAAAAATTTGATTAACTTTGGTACTCCTAAAAAAATAACCATCCTCAATTACGAATTTTTCCAGTAAGAGTTATCAGGACTGAGTATTCTGTGCGTGGTCTTTGAGAACATTGTGAAATATTTACCAAGGTGTTTCTTCTCAAGTCCTGAACTGGAACAGTGAGCTGATGAAATGTAAGCTTTGTTCTGATGTAACTGCTGGGCTGGATAGTAACTGCACGTGAAGGGATTTGAAATCCTCTTTTATTGA
Source organism: Stegodyphus mimosarum (assembly GCA_000611955.2). NCBI lineage: Eukaryota > Metazoa > Arthropoda > Arachnida > Araneae > Eresidae > Stegodyphus > Stegodyphus mimosarum. The sequence continues at coordinate 375,540 of KK119083.1, read as the reverse complement.
ATCACTATTAGTTACAAACTTCCCAACTCGGGAGAGATACAGAAAGTAAAAGACCGCACTTGGGTCTAACTTAACAATCAAATAAATTTAAATGCTAACCCTAAAATAGAAATTAAATCGAAGGTTGCTTCGCAGAGCAATTCGCGGAAATTGGCCTCTACCTAAAAAGGTGCGTAGCAAGATATACTAATACTAGCGCACTTCAAATTGTTTTACAATGCAATCACGTAGTAAGCACTATGGCTTATAAATTTAAACTGCTAGCTGGTCAGACGAACGTTGAGCCGAGTGGCCGTGATCTGAGACTAAAGCTCTCTCACACTGAGAGGTTTCTACCTCTGGCTTAAATAGTACTTCAAAATTAGCATAAGCTGAAACCGCGCGCTTCTTCTGACGGGAAGTTGAAGCAGAGCGGAGATAGACAGATTTAAATTAAAATAAAACTTGGTTAGTTTAACTAAAACCTTACAGAGTAATCGCTTTGCTTGGGAATGCATTTATTTACATGTAAACAGTTTTTAGACAAAAGGCGTAAGCCTAGAAGGGCTATTTCGTTTTGGCATTTTGTGGCGTTTCACTTAATTAAATGCGAAATGCTGAATCGTCTGTGAAAATCCGCTTCTCTCTTTTTTTTAAATTTCTTTTATACATTGTTTTAGATTTATTACAGTATTTGAATAGAATATGTGGCAACGATTAGATAATTCTTCAGATGATATCATTTTTGTATATTGAGTTATAAAATGAGTGAGATATAACGCTGTTAAGAGAAAACGCCGGTGTGTCGCTATAGTAAAGAAATATAGTGAATTTTAAGAGTGCATTTATTCTATTGTGGTTTATGCGCTGTCGACAAAATAGATTTAATTCAATCCAATAAATTTAAACGAAACGCAAAATGCGTGTAATTTAATATTCCATACAAGGAAATCATGTGGTGCATACATCAGATTTTTTTAAATTTTATTCACAAATGTTATTTTGTGGCACACCAGCGGCCAGCGGTAAAATCTCTGAGTACTGATTGTTCAGTTCGACGTTGGAATTCGGGGAAGCGTTTTCGTGGGTTTCCCCGTGTGTGAACGTATTGATACGAGCCAGTTTTTCTTAGAAATTAATCCACGAAGACTTCCCTCCCTTCCACATATTGCCTTGGGGCGGAACACGTAAATAATAATAATAATAGATGTTATTTTGTTAACAAATAGAAGAGGTGAAACAATTTTCTTTACTTCCTTTTATTATTTTTTTCAACTGCGGCCCCTCAGCTACTTTCAGGTCGTGCAATTTGAGTTTGAGACCTCTGACCTACTGTATTATCGCAGAGCTAACGAGGACTGCCAGCCTAAAGCGAGGGAAGACTTTAACTCTTTGAAGGGCGGTGGTTACCTACAGTAACCACCGCCCTTCAAAGAGTTCAATAGAAAAGGTGGTCACCTAGTCACTCGAGTGAGTGGTTTTCAAGACTGACTGTTTCTGAAGTTCTTTTGCAACTCACTAGATGGCAATCAAGAAACATAAGCCAGCAGTTGATGCAGCCATTCGTCTACAAGAAAATAAGCATCAGCCATCGAAGACAACATCCCGACGATGCGCACTCTGCGGCACCAAAAGAAAGCCCATAAGAACAGCATGGGAATGCAGCACATGCAAAGTTGCACTCTGCTTGAAAAAGAAAAACTGTTTCCATGATTCTACCCTAGAGACTGATTTGTAGGGATGCGTTCTGTGGGCGGTGGTCACCGACACTAACTACCAGAAGTGGTCATTTGTTTCACTCGTATTGGACAAGATATGCGTAACTGTCGCAAATAATTTCATTGTAATACCTGATATAGTAAATAAAACAAGAGTTCTGCTGCAAAAGTTAATTGCCTTTTCCTCGCCCCACAAAGAGCTAAGCGAAACAACTTGATATGCATGCCGTAGATGAGAGCAACTATTCCGTTCACAGGAATTCGGACTCGGATCGAGCTGCCCATTGTTTAGCCATTATCTTGATAGACTTGGGTTTGAATTCCGAATAAGTAAAATCTTCCTTTCGATACAGCAGTAGCCGTCTAGCCCCGTGTTGGATCTTCAGCAACTTTCTCGATGTCGACATAATGAAATGATTGACGGGTTCGAGACACTTCCCGGAAAAATGCTTAAAAGGCCTAAAGGAATTCATCCATTGAGAAAAAGAGAACTTTGAAACAAAGAGGAGATAACGTTTTACACGTTCTCATCTTAGACGCATGTATTTTTCGCTTAATGAAATATATGCGTATTATTTGATCTCTTAAGTAAAATCATATTATTTGATCTCTTAAGTAATGTAGTAAAATTAATTTAATTTAGGAATGAAACATTCTAATCCTCGAATTTTCACGAACCACTGGACATTCCAAAACTAAATTATTCGAGAGTTTTCCTCTTTCGAATCCTACACTGGTTATCATAAATTAAGGAAAAATCACGATTACTGAAAACGTTACATGTAGAATTTTATGAAACTTACCCACAATATACAACACATAAAAAGGTATCAAATAACATAAAAAGAAATTACCAGACAATTATGGTAGTATAGAGATTAAAACATGTATAAAATGAATAAATCGAAAGTGTCAGTTTGCTATAGGAAACGTACCTTCAATGAGGAATATGCTGCCCTCTAGAAGCAATAAAGCATATTCAGCAATGTGTGATGCTTTCAATTATGCGGTCTACCAATTCCATAGGAAGCGAGAGCCATTGCTCTTGCAAAGCAGTTGCAAGCGCCGCAAGGGTCTGAGGGGAAGGATTGAGAGCAGCTAGACATCTCCCTAAAGCATCCCAAACGTGCTCGATAGGATTCAAGTCCGGGGATCGAGCTGGCCACTCCAAGCGCATAATTGTTTCCTGTTGAAGATAATCATATACGATGCGAGCCCTGTGTGGTCTTGCGTTGTCGTTCTGTAACAGGAAAGCATCACCTATTGCAACGGCATATGGGCGCAAATAAACATCAAGGATGTCATCTCTATAAACCTGAGCGTTCACGGTTCCCCTTGGAAAGACATGGAGGTCTGTGCGTCCACCCAAAGAGATGCCACCCCAAACACAGACACTGCCACTTCCGTATGCATCTCTTTCACGGATGTTTGACTTATTATAGCGGATTCCAGGTTCTCTACATAGCAAATAACGCCTACTATCACTTTCTAGACTAAACCTGGACACATCCGTAAAGGGAACAGCCCTCCATTGGTCAGGCGTCCAGTGGACATGTTGTCGTGCCCACTGCAAACGGTATCTCCTATGCCGTGACGTGAGCGGCACGCAAATGGCCGGTCGCCTCGCATACAGACCACCTTCGTGAAACCTTTTACGCACAGTTGACGTTGACACCAACCTTCCGGTGGTTTCAGCAAGGGAGGATCTAAGAAGAGTCGACGTAGCGATTCTATTCCTGTGTGCATATAATGTCAAATATCGGTCGTCGGCGCTCGTAGTAATAATTGCCAGTCCTTGGATGAACTTCCTAGATGCCGAATCTGTAGTCTGAAATTGCCTCCAATGTCTATGAACCACAAAAGGACTCACGTTTAGCCATCTGGCCACTTCTGTTTGACTTTGTCCTGCCTCTAGTCTCCCAATGGCTCTCCATCGTATTTCTCTAGGCAAATGATGCCTGGAGGTCATTATTACGAATTGGCTATCTCAGTTTCTGATGTCACTATCACAGTGAAATATGTGGGCCTACTCTCAAACATGGACTTTTTTGCTTCTCGCAGATGACGTATTCCGAGTAAGGAGCCACTAATTTGCATACTGCAGTTTTACTCAGCTACTCGTACTTGCCAACATATTCAAATAAGCCCGCTTGGCTTGGCTTATTTTTGAGGAAGTTATTGCTACTTTTGTGATTTTTCCTTAATTTATGATAACCGCTGTATTTCAAGAAATCATTAAAAGTTTCAACTCTCACAGCTTTAAGAAACTCAGAAAACTTATTCTGCTTACGTTCGATAGAACCGTTTATTAAGAAGAGAATGTGATTACTGGCATTTCAGAGGATTGAATCACTAATGTCACCTTATGCATGGTAGTTCTGAAAGCGACACTATTTGTTTTCAATTAGAAAAGCTAGGATTCAATGTTTAGAGTTGATCGATGTATTTATATATATTTACTCTAGGTATATATTCAGTTTACCGTAAATCACGGATGAATGAATACTGTCATTGATTAAATGTGTATTATTTAAAAAACAACTAGTTTTCTTATTGGAAACAATAGAACAATGGAAAAACTACCACGAAACATCCGCGTAAAAGAAAAATGTCCGCGGTAAACGCAAAAGAAAAGAGAAATGGGATAGTAAGAAAAATACACTGGTTAGCATTAAGTTAAGGAAAGGTCACAAAAATGACGATTATGCAAAACTTTACATGCAGAATTTAATGAAACAGAACCATAGCCTACAACACATAGTAAGGTATAAAATTACATGAAAAAAATCGCCAGACTTTTACGGTGTTATAGAAATTAGTATATGTATGACATGAACAAATCGAACGCGTCAGTTTGGTATAGGAAAATTACCTTTAACATGGAGTTTGATATCTCCTAGAATCAATACAGCAGTGCGTAACTATACGGTTTATCAGTTAAGCAAGAAGTGAGACCCATTGCTCTTGCAAAACAGTTGCAAGAGTAGCGAGGGTCTCGAGAGAAGAATTGAGAGCAGCTATACGTCTCCCTAAAACATCCCAAACTTGTTCGATAGGGTTCAGATCTGATGAACGATCTGGCCACGCCATGTGCTGAATTGTTTGCAGTTGAGGATAATCATCCACAATGCAAGCCCTGCGGGGTCTAGAGTTGTGGTCCGTTGCAGAAAATCATTTCCAATTGGCCCGGCAAAGGACGCGCATAAGCATCAAGGATGTCATCATCGTGTGCAAGGCATTCACGACGGTTCTAAGTGGAAAGACATGGAGGTCTGTGCGTCCACTCAAAGTAATATTACCGCAAACACAGGCGCTGCCTTCTCCATATGCATCTCTCTCACAAATGTTCGTTAGATGATAACGGCTTTCATGTCTTTCCCAATACTGCATCATCCGGTTCCATAGTTGATAGTACTTTCGCCATTAATCAGAAGATCCTATCTTGAAACACGTATGTGTAAAATATGTATCAATTTTAAATAAAAAGTTTGCTCTTTGTTGTTATTGTTACTTTTGCTCACTTGTCTGACAGAAACATCAGCCCAAGCCCACGAAGTCCCTCGTGGCAAGGAGCGCGAAATTTAGGCCTTGTTGGCCACAGCCTTGAGCACCATACAGGGGACAGTGCGATTTAGTTCAGTTCCGCCCCAATTTGGATGAAGAGCATTCCGGGGGGACGGTTCCTAAGGTCTCCATCCCCCTTCCACCAAACTACACAAGAGGACTTTCGGCTTGCCCCGTATTTAGAGGGCCGCCCTGCCGCACCGACACTATATATTTACAAACATCCATGCCTTCTCCGGGTTTCGAACCCGGGCCCTTCTGCCCGGGACTCAGCGACGCTAACCACTATACCGGTTGGGTGGCAGTTCGGAACACTTCAGTTACTTTGTCTGTAGCAAATGCGCATTATCTTACTAACTGTTGTAGTTGTGACTCACATCTCTTGTCTGACAGTAATATCAGAACAAGCCCATCAAATTCCTCATGACAAGGAGTGCAAGACTGCACCTGCCGTTGAGTACCATACAGATGACAGTACAACTTTCCTCAGTTCCGCTCCCTACGCAAAGCATCCCGGAAAGAATGGGTCTGAGAATTTCCCATCCATCTTCCTTTACCATCTCGAGAGGACATTCGGCTGGCTGCATATTTAGAGTGCCCCATGCCGCACGGAAACTATACATTTACAAACATCCATGCCTTCTCCGGAATTCAAACCTGGGCCCTTTGTACGGCAGTCAGCGTCGCTAACCACTATCCCGGTTAGGCGGCTCTTACCAACTCCTTTATCGTGCTGCCCTGTCAGTGCAGGGCCATCCAGTGGCTGAGTGAATAGACAACTGAACACTGGTCATTCATCCTGTGTTAAAATCTGGCGAACGAGTTCGCTCCACCTCCCTTTTAGTTGGTTTTCCCCGCGTATAATATAGGAACGATTCCCTTTGTGTTCATCTCTTCTTTAAGCGACTGGTCTTCGTAGGCTAGGCCGTAGCTAAATAAACCAGACCAAACTAAACCAACATAGTTAAAACTATTCATATATTCTTCAGAAAGGTAATTTGGGCAATCTCAGTATCTATAAAATAACTCGAATTCTCCGTGGGAGAAAACCAGCCAGAATAGGCTGAATCTTTCAGAATTGATTTCGAATCCCTGCAAGTCAAACTCTGCATAAGGAATATTAGGAACTCTTCCCAAACATGAAAGTCTTTCAAATCGTCTTTGGTAACTGTTCCGTACTTGTAACTTTATCGTTTCGCTCACGGAGCACTTTGGCATCGCAATTTGTTGTTGCGCTTTTCTCATGTTAATCTGTAAAATCTGGCAACTGGAAATTAATATAACGTTTAGTCTCTGTTAATTGGCAACTTGCATATTCCACTACGCAGCAGAAGAAGGCTGACTCGCAAATCTACTCGCTGCTGTAACTGTTCCTACTCTCTAACAATAAGTAATTAAACGATATCGTTGGTAACGCATTTCTTTACTACGCTGAACTACGCATGCTACCAATGCACAGTAACCTCCTGTTTCTGAGGGTAGTCATTTAAATTAAAAGAAGTCTATCAGACATCGAAAAAGCCGGCCGATCAGAAGGATAAGATGTAGACACATTTGGTTATTTTCGAAGCAGGAAACATGAAAAATGAGCAATGTCCTCGCCCGGACTCCAACTTGGACCTCTCGAATGCGCGAGGAATGTGATAACCGTTACACCACGAAGCCATACAGAATAGAGGGAGAAAGTGCCTTATATACTCCTCCTTCTTAAAGGGCGACTGGGCATTGGGGGATACAGTCGCCAAATCCTGGTGGTGAAGAATCATCATCCACCACCGTTTTAGTTCGGCGCCGTCACATTGAAGCAGATTGACAAGAAAAATGATCAATGCTCTCGCCGGGACTCCAACCTGGACCTCTCTCATACGCATCGAGTGTGCTAACCATTACACCACGTAGGCAGGCAGAGGAGGGAGAAAATACCTAACATACTCCGAACCGCTCGAATACGCGTCGACTGTGTTAAATATTACACCACGAAGGCATGCAGGAAGGAGGGAGAAAACGCCTTCTAAAGATGCGGGTTTAATTCGAGATTTTCCACTTTATTCTTATTTCTCATTTCTCATCACAAGCGATATGTATTTTGTTCATAATTCTTTCTATTTTTCTTATAAGTTGTTTACCTAACGTCAACCTCTTAATTATTTTCGCCTACGATGATCAGAATTTGTAAGACCATGAAAAAATTTGCCCCTCTTTGTTTGGAGCTAGGTAGCCCTACATTTTAAATTCTTTTCAATATTTGTTCATCAATCAAAATAATAAATACATCCAAGCTAAGCTTGTCATAACGAATGTTTAGAAAAACGTTGTAATTCCGCGCAGGTAGGCCGTATGTCAACCGGCGCTTGTGTCCGGAACAAACAAGACGTGGTGGAAATACCCAACTACCTCGATTTGCATCTGCGTGCGCAAAAGATGGATAGGTATTCCATATCGAATAATTAATTAAACTTCTGTAAACCGATCTCACTCACGAAGGCCTTGCCTTTACCTTCTGTTTTACGACATGCGGAAAGTCATGAAACCTTTCACTTTGAAACATTGCTTTAGAGATAAGTGAACAGTTTAATTACAATGTTTCCGGCAAGCATGCTTCGAAAATTACCCGTCAAGTGTACTGTTGATCCTTTATTCGGAAATCAAATTCTTATGAATTCCTTAATTAGATTTTCGTAAATTTATCTATCCATTGTAAAACTGGTTATTTAATTAATTCATTATGGCAAGTTCACAAAGGCTCCAAATATCATACCGTAAATAAGGTTGTAGAGTCATTACGTTTTTTAGAAGGTGAAAAATGAGCAACTCCATCGCCGGGACTCGAACCACGGACCTCTGGAATACGCGCCAAACGGGCTGACCACTACACCACGAAGGCATGCGAAGAAGGCGGAAGAAATACCTTATAAAATAAATTCCCAAATACGATAAATTCAGTGGCTGCTTTTTTCTGCAGGTATTGTAAGATGGTACACTGCCCCACAAAAGTTGAGAAACAGCATGTTTTTCAAAGCTCATTATTACAAAAGTGCTAGTAAAATTTAAATTCAGGATTCATATGCATGATAACAAAGTTTATGGTTAACAAAGTTTAAGAAAATATATGCAAAAACAATAGCTAACACTTTTATTTTATAGAAATGAATACTTATGTAAGAGCTGGAGAAAAAATGCAAAAATTTTAAGTTTTGTACACCGAGTGCTGATATTTAATTTTTATTAGCAGTTTCGTTGACAATATCCAGGAGAGTCTATCAATGTCCAGAAGAAGTCGTTTGCCCTATTTTTTTAGGTAGCGGACTATCGGGTGGATAGAAATAGGGATGTCACAAGCTGATGCTCCTAGATGTCTCAATGTCTCTCGCAATGTAGTCCAGTGACTATGGAATCAGTTTGAATCCGAAGATTCTGTATCTAGAAGACACGTTCCAGGCAGACCAAGAGTTGTAACACCTCCGGAAGACCGTTATTTAGCTCTTTCGGCCCGAAGGCGGAGCAACATTACTGTGCCTAAGCTCATGACAGATCATTTAGTGGTTACAGGAACAAGAATCTCAGCTACTACAGTGCGCAGACACCTGCACAATACAGGCCGGCGCGTTACACGACCAATTGTTTGCGTCCCCTTGCCCCGCGGGTACAGAGGTGCCTTGTTATGTTGGACAGGAGAACACGTCTCCTGGACCACTCAACAATGGGCTTCTGTTCTCTTTACAGAAGAGTTCAGGTTCATATGGGAGAGTAATTCAGGTCGTCGGCTGATCTGGAGGGAGCAATGCCCCAAATACAACTAATCCCGCATTGCGATGACACAGTTACAGAGGTAGTGGAATAATGGTTTGAGTTGGGATGTCTCTCGTTGGTCACACTGGCATGCATGTGTTCCTTGAAGGAACTTTGGCCCTTGTTAGATATCGAGACGAGATCGTTGATCAATAATGTCTGCCCATATGCCGCTGCTATTGCTCCTGGATTTCTTGAGATCGACAATAATGCGTGATTGCATCGAGCTCAGGATTGATGAAAAATGTCTTGAGGGTCACAGTATGGAGCGGGTAGAATGACCAGCTCAATCCCCAGACTTGAATCCAATACAGCGTCTTTGGGACTACCTTGGGTGACAGGTTGCTGCTTTAAATCCTTCCCCAAGGTGTTAGATGAGCTTGAACAAGGATTACTCCGTGTTTGCTCATTGCTTCCCATTTGACTACTGACAACGTAATTGACAGCATGGGACGTCGCTGCCGCGAATGTATTGAAGCTAGGGGCGAACGCATTCCTTATTAAAACCCATTTTTGTAATTTTACCACCTCATTTTTCTTCGAAAAACTGTGATATACTGTTTCTCCAAGACTGGATTTCTCTGCAAGGAGTGCAATTTTTTGTTGTAATTCATGTTTGTGTTGACCTTAAGAAACATTCTAGAACACATTCATTAAAGAACCGTTTAGTGAACATGTCCGCTAAATTCATTGTTTCTATGTTGCTTCATTCTCAAATTAGACTCCAAAAACATGTTGTTCCTTAAGCTTTGGAGGGAAATGTATTTCAAATTGTGTGAATACAATTACACCAGAGTTTAAACGGCGCAGCAGCCCGGCTGCCGTACTTCTCAGTTTTTCAGATAAATCTTAATTCTTGCCGTAGTGCACCGGAGCCCCCAGTTAACCCTTTGACTACAAACGGGACATACATGTCCCACTAAAAGTTTAAAAATTGCTGCTGGTTAAAAAGTACTTGGAATCTCCGGAATGTTGGGGATCTTCTTCCAATAGTTGGAAAATCAAGACGCAGCTGTGCTCGTTGTACACAAAGGAACACAGAGAAAAGAACAAATATGAGTTGCCCGATGTGTAATGTTAGGGGTTACACAAAGAATGCTTTACCCTGTACCGCAGGATGTAAAATCTATTTCATATAATAAAGTTTTCCAGAATAATATGTGGGCTTATAGCAAGTCGATCGCCACGTGTGGGGCATACGTATCCCATCGTTAGCTACGGTTGGGATGTACGCCTTTGGCTTGAAAACCGTTTGTCAAAAATATCCCACATGCTAAATTTACCTTATTTATGACATGTTTTGTTCCCTCTGATCGAAAAAAAGGGGGTCATTTTTTTTAATTCGTAGTCAAAGGGTTAAGAGAGTTCCGGAACATTTTTTACTTTTTTTCTTGTTATTAAAATTAAAATTATGCATTATTTCTTTTCTATTTATAGAGCTTCTTCCTAAAATACTTTTTCAAATCTGACATGAATTTTTAGCTTCTGAGGCATCTTTTAAATCGAAAAATGTAAGTCAATTTATAATGAATGCTCTATTCGGTCCATAACAAATTACATCACCTTTTATTTTAAGAGTGAAATATGTTAAATGGTACTTAACTTTTTCCAAATATTTCTGAAAGGGAATAAAAAAAGAATGTTTTTAAAATATTATTTAAAACTCGTAACTGAATTATAAAACGTAAGGGTATAATTCTTTTAATTATACTCATCAGTTTTTTATACTTTTAATTTCAACAATACATATTCTAAATTTATATTTGCTTTATAATACCTTTTAACAGATTGCTTTCCGGTACCAACAATTCTTGCTTAAATAGTTTTATAAGCCTATTTGTCAACAGGATTTCAATTTATGATCATAATCGGACCTCCTTCGATAGGATACACAAATGTTTTCACCTCCGTTGATTACCCTATTTTTAGATTCTTAATAAGCTGTCTTGATGATGTGGCACGTTCGCATGGTCACGTCATCTTGACCGCACATGGTACTTCCTCCGAATTCGCAAATGTATCCGTCTTCTGTTCCACACATTTGGGTAAAACTGTACGTAATTTTGCACAAATGTGTGGTTACAAATCAAGGAAAAGTTAATTTATTGTCATATCTGGGTGCATATTTATTTATTTTGGCGAGAATTGCAGCATTTGGTGGTTATTTTATTTTTTAATTAACCCAAATAAGTAAAAAGTGTAAACCGAAAGTGATTATTTTTCAGTTATATAAAAATAAAATGATGAGTTTAAAATGGGCAACTATAAAAAAATTTTTAAAAAATACATGTTACAATAATATATGGGTGACAAAAAATGTATTTTATTTAAAACATTTTGGCGTTCGGAACATAAAATAAATGTTGCGAATACTCTATCAAAGGTAGCAAAAGAAGTCTACAATTTTATAGGTACCGTAAGGTATTTTTCATTCTTTAAGCATAACATTTCTGCTAAAATCTATATTTTTGTAGTTCAACAGCTTAGAATTTTAAAAAATAAATTCATAATGAAAATAGATATTGTTAGTTACCGAAAAATAACCAAGATGTGATTTTTGCGTAAATGTCACTAAACTATACAAATTTCTCTTATCCATCACCCAATGAATGTTTCTTTTATGCGGAAGTGTCCCGTTTTTCGATCTGTATGGAGCTGCCGTGTGTCGAAATACTATCAGAGCCCTGTGAAGGGAGCTTCTGAATGTAAACTAAAACACCCCATCTGGAGACCGAAGCCTTAGAGCAGTGCTTCACCCTCAGTGCAGGCTTGGCTCCTCCTTTCTTTCTTACCTCCATGTCCCAAAGAAACGAATGGGTGATAGCAGCCTTAGATGGACTCGTCGTTGTGGATCTTGTCTAGGCCTTCTCCATGTGGATGCTGTGTCCTGAAACTGCTTCCACAAATTAATTACAGACGACACTGAACGTTACTTTGAACTCCTGTGCTTGGGATTGTCTAAGCACAGGTCTGTACCCACCTATGCTTGGAACTGTCCTGTCTGTCATTTACCGACAGTTTTCCATCTCATTCCGCCATTAGTTTGTGACTATTCATTTTACCCGATACCTTCTAAAATTTACCCAATTATTGCGAAAAACACAAAAAATGTCGTGAAGGAGTACAAGCACATAAAACGCATAAAACCCCTCGTGCGCTCCAGTCACACACAACTTCGCAGACAGGGACATGTCTTACATATTCGACTCCGAGTATCTGCATAATTCATCAAAGGCCAAAATTAGTACCTTTGGTTCGGTACGTTTCGTAGAAATAGACATAATTTGTAAATTCTCTTAATTTTGCACGTGTGTATACATATACAAGGTGTGTTCGAAAAGTTCGGTGAATTTTACCATAAAAAAAAGGAAACAAGAGAAACAAGCAAAATAGCTTTACTGGCCCTCAAAGTATTCGCCATTAGCAACAATACACTTTTGACATCGGGTGTACAATTGTTGGAAACTGTCTGCAAACGCTTCTTTTGGTATGGCTCGAAGCATCGTTATCACACGTTGTTGGAGCTCAGTAATGTCGGAAAAGTGTTGGCCTTTCAGAACTCCTTTGAGGCGGGGAAAGAGGAAGAAGTCCGCGGGAGACAGGTTTGGAGAATATGGAGGGTGATCCAAAACTGGAACCTGGTGCCTGTCGAGAAATTGGGTTACACGGATCGCAGTGTGCGGCCGGGCGTTGTCATGGAGCAGATTCCACTGTCCATTCCGGTACTGTGGCCGAATCCGGCGTATGCGTAGCAGCAGCCGTTTCAAAACCCCCTCGTAGTATTCCGCATTGACGGTTGTAGCCGCGGGTACAAATTCACGATGGATGAAACTCTTACTGTCGAAAAAGACGATCAACAACGTCTTGATCCTGGATTGTGTCAAACGACGTTTTTTGGAAGGGGGTGACGACGTTGAACACCATGCCATGGATTGCGGCTTGGTCTCCGGATTGTACTGATAACACCACGACTCATCACCTGTAATTATTGTTTCCAAGAATTGCGGATTCCGGTCACGCATCTCGATAAAATCTCCGAAGGTTTCCATCCAGTATTGCTTTTGCTCGTCTGACAGCGAGTGCGATATAAACCGGGCGCATATCTTACGTTTATGCAAATGTTTGTGCACAATGGTGCTCACACTGTCTAGGCTTATCTGCCATTCGCCAGGTATCATTCTTAAAGATAGTCGTCGATCTGGCGCAAACATCCGTCGAACTCGCTCCACATTGTCTGGATTTATGCTTGTTGTAGGGCGTCTCGACCGCGGCTCATCTTTGACATCCTCCTTTCCGTCTGTAAAGCGTTTAAATCACTCATTAACACACTTTTTACTCACTGCTTCCTGACCGTAAACTTTCACTAACATATCATGTGTCTCCGTCGCCGTTTTGCCTAACTTGAAGCAAAACGTTTTGTTTATGCGTTGCTCCATGTCACACTGACAATCTTTCTCACACTGACTGTGTTAAACTGCTCATAGCGTGCGCTTCCTCTTATCTGTCCTAAAATGGCCGTTAGATGGCTCTAGATGACATTTCTCTCACTGCGTCTGCGTGAGTGCAAGATCCTAACTGGCACGGTTTTTTAATTATGAGACCAAACACCGAACTTTTCGAACATACCTTGTAAATACATGCACACATATATCGGGCTTCAAAAATAAAGTTTTCTACAGCGTTGCTTCGATAGGGACTTTTTTTAAGATAAACTATCTCGCATTCAAGTTACAAATGGAGAAGTAGAGGGTTGTCTGAAAAGTCATGACGCATTTTTCTTATGTTCTTTAAAAGTCCTCTTTATTTATAAAACGAACAGCGAGCAGTGGATAATACATTGCCCATTTTGTTCGACAGATATTTACTTTCTTTTAATGAGCTTCGCTATTACTCACGCGCAGGAGAACGTAGCTTTATCTTGGAAAGATTTAACAAAGCTTCGTCTTAATATTATACCACGAAAGAAATTTTGAAGAAATAGAAGCAAGTAAAAATCTCGGGGCACAAGAATCAGGCGATGATGCGCCTGCAACACTTTTCATCCAAACTCGTCAGGACTCGTCCTTCGTCAGGTTGTCAGGACTGCTGTGCCTTCGAATTAGCTTGGGAAATATCAGTACAATCCTGAGTAGGAACAGGGAACTTACTCAAGACTACGTTCGTGCGTGTGTAGAAGATACAACGAAGGTAAGAAGGGTTGAATTTACCCTTTATTTCTCACAGCGTACAGCCGTTCCCGCAGTTTGGGATGGTCTAAAACGTAGAAAATAAGAAATAAACCGATTTAACTAAATAAGAACTAAAATTAGATGCTTTACGCGAAGTTAGTCGTAACGTGAAGACTGGCCTTTTAGCACTACGTCTGTACGTGAACGAAATGCAAAAAACTACAGTACGTCTTCAAATATCATCGAGAACTAAGTTCTGGCTTTAAAGGCAGACATGAACTGACTGAAAAGCACGCGCGTGGTAAGACAGCGAGAAGTCTCTCTCTCTCTCTTCTTGCTAAAAGCAATGTCTTAAATATTTATACAGTTTGCAACCTCATTTGCGTAAACAATTCTACTCGAGCTTATTCTGGCCGAAAATGGAAAATAAGAGAGGATAGCAAAGTTTTAAAATAAAATAAACGTTAATGAATCCTTACAAGGTGATCCCATTTGCGTGTGGTGTCGCGTTATCTTGATGGAATGCAGTTTCTATATGATTAATGAGCTCCGGAAGTTTCTGGAAAGGAGCTTGGAACCAAGACCACGCGCAAGTTTGATCACTGACAAAAATTATTGGAAGTTCGGATGAAAAGTGTTGCCGCGTGTAACATACTCGCATGATATTGTGCCATCAGATTTTCACCTGTTTCGCTCTCTTCAAAATTTCTTTCGAGATATACCATTCAAATCAAATGAGAGCGTAAATCAGCGGCTAGTTCAGCTTTTCGCCGATAAAGCCAGGTTCTTTTTTTAATGAGGAATTACGAAGCTCATTAAAAGAAAGCAGACAGTTATCGAGCAAAAAGAACAATATACCACTAACTGCTCATCGTTCCTTATATAAATAAAGGATCTTTGAAGAACATAGAAAAAAAAGCGTCGTGACATTTCAGACAACCCAATAATTTAACCACAAGTAAGGGATGGTTAAGTTTCAATAGTTTAAAAACAGAATTTCTTCCATTCATTCTTCTATATTTTACATCTTAGTTTATAAGGTATTTCTCCCGCTTTCTTTGCATGCCTTCGTGGTGTAGTGTTCAAAGACGTCCGTAGTTCGAATCCCGGCGAGGGCATTGCTGTTTTCTTCAGCTTCCTGATAGCAAAATTAATTTAATAAATCTTAGAAATGGCGCCCGAACTAAAATGGTGGTGGATGATGATTCTCCACACCAGAATTTGGCGATTGGGTCCCCCAAACCACAGTCGCCCTTTAAAAGGAGGAGTATATAAGGTATTTCTCCAGCCTTCTTCGCATGCCTTCGTGGTGTAGGGGTCAGCACGCTCGACATTTATTCGAGAGGTCCGTGGTTCGAATCCTGGCGAGGGCATCGCCCATTTTTCACGTCTCCTGCTTTCTAAAATAACCTAATATCGCTACAAGTTAGCAATAAATTTACTGAAAATAATAAACATTCAAAACGTTTGAATATGATAAATTGCTAGATAAAGAATTTGGGCACCTTCTAAAAAAGAATATTATATTGTTTCTTAAAGCGCGTGTCCAGTTCCCGTCTGAATGTCCAACTGTTCCAGTAAATTTTTACTTTTCACTCCAATGCATTTCCTAGTTGAAGAAAATTCGAATCCAAACTCGGCCAACAGCGGCCAGAGAAAGGGGGAGGGGGAATGGTCCACAGGGGATAATATGAGATCCATATTCTTCGTTCCATCACGTTTCTCACGCGTCAGTTTATTACACCCTCCGGTGCTTAAAACATAAAAAGTGAAGGGATGAATAAAAATAAAAAATAAACTTCCCAAGATGACAGCCATGCCAATAATTTCGATAGCCGTTCACGGCGGTGTACAAAACAGCAAAACGAAGATCAACAGAAAGAATAGGACAGGGACTGGATTTGTCGACTTAGCGCTGTTTTTTGGTCTGCACAAAACGTAACCCTTAAATTTATGCACATGGGAAGAGTAATAGTAAATAATGGTTATCTTAAATCCTTCCATTAAAAGTAATAGCATGAGGTTCGGAAGAAGTAATTCTCCAGATGTGTTTTTGTAAATATAGTTCATTCTGCCTGCTAAAAATAAGTATAAATAAAAGCATATTTTTAATGGAAACTCATAATCACATTGACGCCTTGAAATTTCATTATTTACTAATTTATTTAGAATAGGAATTAAAATGATATGTTAATGACATATTTTAGCAGTATTTAAGTTAGTAGTTTAAAAGTTAAATATCGTAATTAATTTGAATGTTATATTAAAACTAACTAACAGAAAATTTTATTTTGGAAATTATAAATTTAATATTTTATTAAATTAATAAATCGTATTGATTGGACTCTAAACATAACGATAAAATTCAGCTTAAAAATCACGTCGTTATAGAAGTTGATTGCGTTGGACTCGATTCGAATCTATATTGGACTAGAATCGAATATCAGATCTGACTTTTGGCACTTAAGATAATGACTTTTGGAAGTCACTACAATGACTTTGCGGCGTGGATTCTTTAAAATCAATTGATCAGCAAGTCTTTTTCAAAATATTGATCACAGGAAAGATCGACTGTCCAGCATGCTGATGGTCAAAACTGGGATGGAACTTCGGTAGACAGTCCTTATTTGCTTTGCCTAAATTAAACAACCCAAGTTTATAAAATCATCAAGAAGCTGCTCGCGCACTTTCTAGACGATTTCCATTGCATTTACAGAAATATTTTACATAAAATTTATGTGTTTCAGTAGAGGTCAAGGAAAGTACTGGATCAGGAGCTTAAGGAGCCAGAGTTGAGGGAGCTCCCGAGAAGGAATGGTCAGCCGCGGGAGGGAGGCTTATCTGAAAATGGAGATAAGAGAGCCTTATCAGGTCAGTGAATATGGGGAAATACACGGGGATACACGGGAATACACGGGATATGATACACGGGAATGAAGAGAACTTGTTTCAAGCTATTTTCTTTAGAATATGCTTGGTACTTATACATTTTTATGAAAGAAAAGGAATTCATAAAAATATTTCCTTAAAGCAAAATTTTTAACTGTGAATTAAAGATGAATTTGAACCAATGATTTCTTTCGTACAGATTCAGAAATTAAAACTTTGTTTAAAATAATAATATTTTTGATAATAACCCTTTCAGAGTATAATAATTTTTAAGATTAGAAAGTCATTATTTTCGAACATTATGTGTAATTCATGAATTAAAGTCATAATATTATTCTTAAACTGATTTCTTACTTTCGAACTTTAATAATGTTACGAAAAATTCGGCGGTTGCGCCTGTATGTAAGCTTTCCGGCATAGCACTAGGGTTGCCATAAAATAGTGTATGGTAGGGTTGCCAGATTGGCGACTTTATCGCCCATTTGGCGACCAAATTGGCGATATCCCATGGTCCAATCGGGAAGCTTCTAGAATAACTTCCTGTCGAGATATTTCTCGAAACGTGTGGAACTTTAAGAAAAGCTATTTAAACCCTTGCGTTTCTGAGAGGAGTTAGTTGTTGCGAAGTAGTTGCGAGCATTGTGAAGTGAGTTGCGAGTTAGTTGCGGAGTTAGTTGTTGCGAGTTGCGAAGTTACGGAGTTAGTTGTTGCAAGTTGCGAGCAGTGGGATTAGTTGTGAGAATAGCTGCTACGCGAGAGTTCTGTGAACGGAAAGCAATCGAGATAGTTGCGAATATAGGCATCTGGAAGCCCAAATTTGAAATTTGGAATTTGTTTTATGAACGATTTCATATTTTGTAAAACTTTAACGAATTTTTGATTAACAAAATCGAGGATTTCAAAGCGGGCCATGGCAACGTTGTACAAATTTGTAGATTTTCGACGCTTTTAAAGGTGATTTTGGAACTGTGCTGTAAATAGTGATTATTGTAAATAAACTGTGCTTTTTATTGTTCTGCATCGTGTTTTCATCGGATACTCTCAAATCTACGAACCCGTGAAAACGCAACAATAATATTTTTTTCCTTTAAAATTTTTGCCCTTAGTTTTAAACGATTTATTTTGCGAACATCAGTTTTATTCATCTCTCATTACTCAAAAGACTTAGAGTTTTCGTTATTTATTTTCCCATCACTTCCTAAATTTGCTAGTTCTCTTTTGATACTTACGCTATTCCATATTTTTTAAATTAATCTTTGGCTTCTAAATTTATGTTATCTTTAAGCCCTTATATTCCCTATTATTTCTTTTCTCTTGGAATCTAATTTTGTTTGTATCCGTATTTCACACGAAACTTTATACGATCTTCTTGAATAAAATAGTAGTATTTGATTATTTATCCGAACTGAAGGCAGAAGCTTGATTTTTCCTAGTTTCACGAAAGATTCCACAACATTTTTGCCTCTTATCTTACTCAAACTAATTCCTTAAGATACATTAATCACTGTTAATACACATTTACAATACTAGTACAAGGAACTAGAACAGATACTAGTACAACGAAGTCAAGACGTCGTGGGACCAATTCTTCCAATCACACCACTTTGATTGCATTCAGTCCCTAACGACCAATGATAACAGTCTTTGGCGTGCAACAGCTAGACTACGCAAACACAAAATTCACATTCCGTCTTTAGAAAAAGATGCAGCGATGGCTCAAACAGACACGGAGAAAGCAGAACTAATTGCTGATAGTCTCTAAACTCAATTCACACCACATAATGATGGAGTTTTTGCTAACACTGCAAACTCTTTCCAACAGAAGTGTAGTTAGCGAATATATCGCTAAACTCAAACCTAAAAAGGCTCCAGGATTGGACCCTATTTCTAATGGCATGATTAAAGTTTTACCCACCAGTTATCTATTTTTCCCAGTAATGCTTATAAATTATATGATAATGCATTGCTATTTTCCTCAAAGCTGGAAACGCGTTCTTATAGTGCAGGGGTCGCCAAACTTTTTTGATCATCGCCCCCTATATAATTTTTCGAAATCTCCATAGACCCCCACAAAGGTAATTTTCAGGTAATTAAAATAAAACTATATATTAGTCTAAATATTTAATAAATCAGAAACAGCAAGTAAAGTAGCTACAGATTTTTTTACTTCTTAATGAGATGAGTGTGCCTGGTGTTTCTTGGCAAGGTTCGCTATATTGGGTTCGAAATTAGTTAATTTTAACCGTAAATCCCCTCGAAGCTCCACATTTAATTTATTTCTGTTTTTAGTTAAAATTGAATTAACGTGACTGAAACCGGCTTCAACCATATACGAACTTGGAAACGCCAGCATAAATGGCTGAACCATTTCGTAAAGTTTCACATATTTTTGCTTTATATTTATATTAGTCCAAAATTTATGTATTGTCAAATTTTTAATAAGCGTTTTTGCTTCAAGATCGGACAATAGTTCAGCAAGCTCATCTTGTATGTTGATGTCGACGTTATCAATTTGCGCCGAAAATGGCGCAATAATCCAATCAGGGATGTCGATGTTTTCCAAATCAACAAAGCGCAGTTTAAAATCGTCGCTTAATTTGCGTATTAAGAACTGTTTTTCCTGTTGAACTTGATTTTGTGTGTCGATTAATTTTACTTTTTTGGCAAGCCATGCAAGATCGAGTCCAAAGTTGTACATCTTTACGGATACTTGGCCAAATAAATTTAGATGTTAAAAGCTTTACAGATCACTTAATACCAGAATGAGCTACGTTATGCATTTGATGAAGTATTTTCTTGCAATAACTGTCAGGAATATATGGCCCGTGTCATCTATGGCCCGTGGTGCACCACATTTGCCACGTCGCTGATTTTGGACAGTCCCATTTTGCCATGCACGGTACACTTTTACCACGGCGGCACGCGAACAGTTCACAAACTCAGCCGTTTCGGAAATGCTTCCACCCTTGGCCCGAAAGCCAATGATCATGCCCTTTTGGAAGTCGGATAAATCGCTTCGTTTCTGCATTACGCCAACGATTGAAATGTTTTCCGAAGCCCTCACACATCCTTTATATACGCTCAACTGCACTGTGCTGTGCTGCCACCTGCCTTCTGTGATTGGTTATTTAACTCTGACATGGAAAGTACGTGGTGGTCACATTAATGTGACTGGACTGTGTATTATTCGTTGAAGTTTCACACCACAAAGACTTCCCAGAAGGTAGCGGATATTGCTTGAAGTTAGGGGAAATTGCTGATGTCTTCCAATTTTGCAATTCTTTATCCATAATTTGTTCATCTGCAATTTTGTCGTAGTCGATCAAAGAAATATCTTCAATACTCGATAAAGTAGCTGCAACGATGTTGTCTCGACCTTCTGTGTGCTGTATATCAGTTGAAAATTGAGAGATGTATTGTGAATGTCTAAGTTGACGAGGTAATGCTTTTTCTGGCTTTTGTTTAAATGCAAAAATTATGGGTTTATGGTCTGTGAATATTTTAAATGTTCTTCTTTCCAGCAAAAATTCGAAGTGTTTGATGGAGAGGTAAATTCTTAGAAACTCTCTATCGTAAGTACTGTAATGCTTTTGTGCTTTAGTTTTTTTTGAATAAAATGCGATAGGTTTCCATCCGTTATCTTGAATTGTTGAAGTACCACTCCAATCGCCGAGTCTGGAGTCTGTATATAATGACAGAGGGAGTTTATGATTCGGGAATAATAAGAGTGTTGTATTGACTAAATCATCTTTGCATTGCTGAAATTGTTTCTTAGCTTCCTCTGTCCACTGGATTTTCCGTTTAACTTTTTTCCGGGCTCTCTTAAGATAGTCATGTAGGAGAGATTGGTTTTTTGATGCATTTTTTAAATATCGCCGATAAAAATTAATAAGGCTTAAGAATGTTCTGAGTTCATTAATGGTTGTCGGAAGTTTGTAATTAACAATAGTTTGGACTTTTTCAGGTAAAGGTCGTGATCCTCGAGGAGTAGTTAAATAACCTAAGAATTCTATTTCTTGTGTGCCAAAGATGGATTTGGAAACGTTATTGCGGAGTCCATAGTCATCACACACTAGCTTCAGGTGGATTCTGTGTTGTTTTTCACTGGCCAGATGCTATCAGAATCAGAATGTAATCTAAGTAGGCAAAAGCGAAATTCAGACCAGAAAGAACTGCATTTATTAAGTCTTTGAAACATTTCTGGTGCATTTCTCAAATCAAAACTCATTACATTAAATTCGTATGATCCAAAAGGAGTGTTAGTCGCTAGCAACGTTCTTTTAGTATGATAATTTAAGCGGCAAAAACAAAAGCAAGAATCAATTTTTTGTATTACAACATTTTATTACTCTTTCTAGAGCTCGGAAATTCCCCTTTCTGATCTCAGTCATAACAACACTTCAGCTGCACGATGGGTGAAGTGAAAGTAGAAGTTATTAATTAAGAGAAGTAGTTGTAGTTATTATGATCAATAATAATTGTTGCCTACATCACTCCCCTACCAGTAACGAAGTTACGTTACTCTGAAAACTTGATGGGAGAGAAGATACAAATATCTGTACAAATATATAAACTGAAATTATGTACACAAGCAAAAACATAAATTTAAATGAATATGAAAGGGTTATAATTTCAAGAAGAGTCAATAACGTCAATGAAAGGAACAAGACGTTTTACTTCTCTTCCAGAGCGTGTTGATTTTTTAGGTTGTTCTAGTTGTTGACTTGGCACAGATGTATGATCATTTTTTGAAGTTGGAGACAAAAGTTCATTAGGTTGTAACATATAACCTGGTTTTAGCCTATCCACAGAGATATTAACTTGTTTATTATTGATTGATAAAAGAAAATATTTTATGGTTCTTTGCAGTACCAAAAAATGTCATTCATATGGGGGCTGCAAAGGTTTTTTTACTCTGTCAACCCGCAGAAAAACATGGGAGCATGTGTACAAATCTTTTGGGATGAAAATCTTTTGTTTACATTTGGATTAGTAGGGCTCTACAAGAGCCATCTGATTTCGAAGATTACTTACAAAATTATCATTAGATATCGGCAAGTTTGATTGTTCAAAAACTTCGCCAAGTAATTTAATAGTTTTGCCATAAACCATTTCAGCTATTGTATATTGACAGTCCTCATGTAGAATTATGACATCTAATAGCTGTTTTTAAAATACGGTGTAGACGTTCAATTTTTCCATTACTCTGAGGATGGTAAGAATTTGTGTGGTTTACTTACCACGTAGCGAGGCAAAATTCTAAAATAGTTCTGAAATAAAGGAGTTCCTCTGTCAGTAATAACACAAGAAGGTACACCAAATCGTGTTACCATTGTTCATAAAAAACTCTTGCTATACTTTCGGCAGTGATATTTGATAACGGTACCGCTTCCATCCAAGAGGTTAACCGATCAATACACGTCGAACAATATGTGTATCCATTAGAAGGTGAATAAGGCCCAATTAAATCATTGTGCACGACACTAAATCTTTCGTCTGGTGCTTGATATTGAGAATATTGTGATTTTGTATGTTGAGTTACTTTATTTTTCAGACAGTCGATGGAAGTTTTGGCCCATTGTTTAACATCTTTTTTAATATCTAACCAAATGAATCTTTTAGTAATTTCTTTTACGGTACTTCGAATTCAAGGGTGAGCTAAACGATGAATTGTATTAAATATTTTCATCCGAAAGTTTTTAGGTATGAATGGTCTGATATTGGATGTAGAGGTATCGCAATATAAGAGCTTTCCCGATGGTAATTCGTGCTGTTTAATATGCAATGATTTGGAATGTAATTTCAACTCTTGCTGTTCATCATCATTAATTTGTGCATCTGCTATCAGATCAAAATCAATTACAGGTGAGTCGATGTGCTCAATTCTAGATATCCCGCCTGCAACCACATTGTTTTGCCTACTTATGTGGTGTATGTTAGTAGAGAATTGTGAGATATATTGTAGCTGTTTTAGTTGTCTGGGAGAGGCTTTGTTATTATTTTGTTTAAAAACAAATGTTAAGGGCTTATGATCCGTATAAATAGTAAAATCCCTGCCTTCAAGTAAATGCTTGAACTGTTTAATGGATAAATATATACCCAAAAAGCCCGTGATCGTAAGCGCTATAATTTTTCTGGGCATCATTAAGCTTTTTTGAAAAAAAAAAAGATGCAATAGGCTTTCATCCATTTGGTTCTTTTTGTTGAATAACTGATCCAATAGCCAAATCGGATGCATCTGTGACAAGTGCCAGAGAGTAATCCGCATTGGGTTAGGCCATCAACGCTATTTGAGCAATATCTTGTTTACATTTTCAAAACTTTTCCTGGTTCCATTGGTCCATGGTAGTTTGCGGCGGTCTTTTTTTGTAGATCCTTTCAAAAGTTCATGAAGGGTAGCTTGAGTATCTGTGGCATTTTTTATGTAATTATGATAGAAATTGATCATTCGTAAGAAGGAACGAAGTCCGCGTAGAGTTTCTGATAATGGATATTCCATGATAGCTTTAATTTTTTGAGGTAGAGGTTTTGATCCTTCAGCAGATATTTGATAGCCCAAAAAGTCTATTACAGGTACTCCCAAAACTGATTTGCTAATATTAATTTAAGACCATAACGCTGGAAATCTGCTTTAAGATGTATACGATGTTCTTCCCCGCTAAAAGAGGCAATCAACATATCATCCAAATATGGAAACACAAAGTCTACGCCATAAAAAACTTCATTGATGAATCTCTGAAAGGTTGCGGGGGCATTTTTGAGACCAAAACTCATGACATTGAATTGGTAAAGACCAAAAGGTCTGATGATGGCAGTTTTTTCTTTATCTTCGTCTGCTACTGGAATGTGAAAATAGGCCTTAAAAAGGTCAGTTTTAGAAAATATTGTTTTATGAGTTAAGATATGTTGAAAATCTTGAATTCGAGGGACGGGGTAACGATCAAGTATAGTTAAATCATTCAGTCTTCTGTAATCGCCACACGGGAGGAAAAAACCGTCTTTCTTTGTCACTATGTGTAGGGACTTGCCCATTCTGAACTAGAAGAACTAATGATGTTATTGTGTAGCATATATTTGAATTCTCTTTTAGCTATTTCCAACCTTTTAGGGTCTAACTGTCTCGCTTTACAATTTGGCGGCTGTCCTTTAGTTTGATGTTTCACATTATGTTTTACACTAGATATAAGAAAATTTGGTTTTGTTATAGTGGGATACATAGCAAATAAATCAGAATATTTACATAAGCTGCTCGTTGTATTTACACTTTCATTAACAGAGATGGGTGCGATGTCACTATAAACTGCAAGGTTGGTCACACCATCAATTAAATTTTTATGCTTTATATCAATCAATAAACTGACTTATTCAAAAAGTCTGCACCTAATATGGGTTTACTAATTTTTGCGACAATAAATGGGAACTGAAATTGTCGACGCAAACCAAGATCAAGAATTAAAACTTCTGTGCCAAAAGTATCGATTTCTGTATAATTTGCAGCATATAATTTATAGTCACTAATAAGTTTGCGTTTAGAAGTACGAGGAATAAGGCTTACCTCTGCTCCAACCATAAAATGTAAACCTGTTTTTTTGTCCATGATAAATAAGCGGAATCTACGGCAATTTTCTTTATTTACAGCAGCAGAGCCTGCCGCTAATTCTACTGCTGATTTGGTTTCCTGGCGAGTTGTTTTTCCATCCATCTATCAGGAAAACTATCTTCTCGAAAATGAAAATGGAAATGACAGTACTTGCCAGTTGAAATTGACAGTACTTGAAAGTACTTGTACTTGAAATTGACAGTACCAATTGACAGTTGTAGTACTTGAATTGACAGTACTTGTACTTGAAATTGACAGTACTTGAAAGTACTTGACAGTATTTGAATTTACAGTACTTGTATTATAACGGTTGCGAGACCTACTTCGATCATTAGAAGATCGGCCACTATTTCTTGAGCGAGGAGGAGAATTCCTTGTGACACTCAGTTTTTCGAGTTTTTTAACCAAAGATGCAATTTGTTGTTGTAACTCAGTAATGGCATCTGCTCCTGGAGAAACAATACTGCTGGTACAGTATAGTTCTTGTTTCGGTTGCATTTCGATGATACGACCGGCCATTAGTGCCAGTTTTTTGATATCTTTATCACTAACGATCAAAATATTGCATACGGAATCCGGCATTTTCTGCAGAACTAGTGTTTTAAGAACTTTATTCGAAATGCCATCAGTCGCAAGATTTCGCAATTTTTGTAAAAGTTGACAAGGTTTACTATCTCCCAAGTCCATGCCTGTAAGCAGTCCCTGTAAACGTTTATTTTCGCTTTCTTTAAAAGTGTTAAAGGGACGTTGTTCTTTAGCAGCAGTATATTTGGTTTTGCTATTGTCACTTATAATATCCCACAAACTTTCAACAAATTTTGCTTCCAATTGCGAAATTAAGTAGTTTAGTTTCCTCGGCAGTTATTCCACAAATGGAAAACTGCGCTTGATAAAAACCATATTTCTGTCTTTTCGGCCCAAAAAGGAGGTATTTTCTTATTTCTTCTTTTGTCGCCTATTCTTCCATTTCTGGCATCTTTAATAAATTCCGAGGTCACCAGTATGTAGTCACTAGCAACGTTCTTTTTGCATGATAATTTAAGCGGCAAAAATAAAAGCAAGAATCAATTTTTTGTATTACATTACTCTTTCGAGAGCTCGGGAATTCCCCTTTTTGATCTCAAGTCATAACAACACTTCAGCTGAGCGATGGGTGAAGTGAAAATAGAAGTTATTAACTAATAGAAGTAGTTGCAGTTATTATGATCAATAATAATTGTTGCCTACAAGCCGAAGAATTTCCTCTAAAGATGTGTAAAAATATCAGTCGAAAGGACTTACATCATGTCAAGAAAATATATTGCGCTCTGGTAAAGCTGCCAGCTGCTTGGAAAATGATTTAACTCTGTTCCATGTCTTCAAGGAGTTTGAGGCCCATCTGAGACTGATTATGTAATGACTGACATAATGAGTCATTCATGACTGCCTTTCACTCCTCTACAGCTGTAATATCTAAGCAGTAGAAAGATTTAACACGAAAGACATGAAGGATATTTTTCTTGATTATTTACTGTCAATAAAAAGATCGTTTTAGGTCTTTTGTTGTAATATCGTAGTGGCACATTAGTGCTGTACTGTTCTCCTAAATATATATCTGGTAGGTCTTTAACACAATGTATTTCGATTTTAAACATGCAGAATTCCAGATGTATCCTATTTGAATGCTTAAAGCTTAATTTATGCAGAATGAGAAAATTGTATCAAAAGTAATGACCCATTCATGAGACTCCAATTTTCATTCCCTTTCAAAATCTAACGTACACAGCTCATGGAAAGTGCCCACAGAGTTGTTAGAAAAAACTCATAAATTCACATCCAGCAGGGCATAGTTTTTTTGCAATTTAGTTTTACTTGATGTCAGTATCTTCTAAAAACTGGCATACAGTTATCTCAAGATTTTTCTATACCTGATTGTAAATATAAGAAATATTTGTAATATGGGCACTAGCTATTAAAAGCTTCTAAATATGTTTCTTTTACAGGAAGTCTCAACCAGGCGACAGCGGGGACGTCTTCCTCCTCGCCACAAGACAACTGTAAATTTTGTGCATCTTCATATATATTATCAGAAGAACTATTAAAAGCATCTATCAATTCAAATTTTGAATGGGGTTCTTAATTCATGATTTAACTAAAATTTTCCTTAAGATTTTATTTAACATAGTTATTGGTTTTTGTAGCCTTAGTTTCAGTGCTTTTAGTAGACATAGTGCGTAGCTGTAATTTCCCAGACTCATTTGTTCGGAGTGTGATGATACTGAAGGAACCACACTTACTTGCCAACCACATGCTCGAATCTCTAGCTGTAAATGTAGTGGAGATTTTGGGGACGCGCTAAAAACACTTCATGTTCCATCTTCGCCGCACTTGGTCTGATTTATTCTCCATTGCATATACCTTTGGTGTGAATTTAATGAGCAGTTAAATCAATCACCTCAATGTGCTTAATCGATGATACAATGAAATCTAGCCTAAGCCTCTACAAATATTTATCCTCACACACTGCATGTTGTGACAGGAGCACCATTTTGTTATATTATTATTTAAATGATCTAGAATTTAGTAGTGTCCTTGATAGTTATTGCAAGATTGCGATCCATTTTAAAATAGTATCCGTATAAGATCCACTTGGTACAAATGCTGCAACCTCAAGACCATGCTTTGAATTTGATTGTCGACTTTGGCGAGAATGGATGTTGATGACGTGTGACCATATTGGGCGCCAAGTCAAAAAACTGCTTCGTTCTAAGTTCGGTCAGAATCACATAATATCCAGAGCTTTTCCGGATGCTTGTCCTACTCGTTTACCTAGTTTAAATCCCTGTGATTTCTGGTAGTGGGGATTTTTAAAAGACCGTGTTTATGGAGGAAGAATTAGGCCTTCACAGGAGTTGAAAGCCAGCATTACATGCCATCCAGCTGAAATCCCTCGAGAGTTAGTTCACGCTACCATGGAGCATGCGTACTCCATTGACATTAATTATGTGTTTGATATCTCAGTGCCATAGAATTGATATGCTGCACTTCACTGTGCAGATGACTGCAGTATCTTAAAGAAATTACATCCTGCAGTATTTACGTTGATATTACAAGCATGGTGTCGAGTTCCATTCTGCTGTGCTTTTGGCAGCGACACTCACAAATACAAAATCTCATGGTACTGAGGGATACAGTTGTTAGGTAGGATGTTCGATATGACACTTATTGTTACTAACAGAGGCTCTTTGAAGTCTTTAATATAAATTTGCTATATTTTTTAGAATTATTCAAAATTGTCATAGTTTAAATGGTTGGCTTCACTTTCTGTTTAGCACTATAGGTGAAGTAAATGAAAATAATTCATTCGTGTCATGTTCATTTTTGTTTTTTTACCGCTCACAGTTAAAAAGTATTAACTTATTTTGAATGACCAGCAAACAAATGCTTTTAGATAAATCTGAAAACAATTACAATGAGAAAGTTATTTCTGTACACTGATAAATGTAAGTTTCAGAAGTATAACAAAGATTTTAAATTAGTGGATGGCTGTTGATCGGTATATAATATCTGATACAAAATGTCTGATACATGATCAGAAAGTTGTCAAGAAGCAAAATGGCTGAAATTCTGAATTTTTATTTTAGATGCCAGAGGACGATGATGCGGAAACATTTTCATTTTGGAATGAGTTGATCAACCTCGTCATCATTCCATTCCGATAAAGAAATCTTTCCTCGAGAACTGATTTCAAATTCATTGGATGTAAGTAATGCTGATGTATATTTGACGTAACATGTTAAGATTGCAAACTAAATGATGTATATGAAGTGAAGAAATAACATTAGGGCCTTATGGCCATAGTTTGATTTCCTTGCAAAAATGTTTATTGGTTATAAATTATTTCAGTTTTATTGACGGCCTCAATAATTTTGTTAGCATGATTGCTGCTACAATGATATAATGTCTTAACTAGCAAGATTATGGTTTATATAGTATTAAAATATACTTAAGTGCCTGGAATTGTCTCTTGAGGACCTTTACAAGTCTCCTGTGCTTGTTTTCGATTTTCTGAAGGTGAATGGACTCATGGACCTCGTCTAGTAAATTCCTAGACATGGAGAAAAGCAACAACAACAACAACATGGTTTAAAATTAGTTCATTGGAAGATACAAATAAATATAATGTGATGTAAAAATTAGCATCTGAATTAAAGATATCAATTTTTTATTTAGGCACTTGACAAAATCAGGTAGTCTCTCAGATCCTAGCAAACTGAAGAGCTGTAAAGATCTGCACATTAAAATCATTCTGAACAAGGAGGATAGAACCGTGACCATCCTTG
The DNA here is from genome assembly GCA_000611955.2 of Stegodyphus mimosarum. Taxonomy (NCBI): domain Eukaryota; kingdom Metazoa; phylum Arthropoda; class Arachnida; order Araneae; family Eresidae; genus Stegodyphus; species Stegodyphus mimosarum. The sequence continues at coordinate 346,511 of KK119083.1, read as the reverse complement.
ACACTGGTACTGGTATGACTAAAGCAGATCTAGTAAATAACTTGGGAACAATTGCCAAGTCTGATACCAAAGCATTTATGGACGCATTGCAGGCTGGTGCTGTTATCTCTATGGTAGGACAGTTCGGCGTAGGTTTCTACTCAGCTTACTTAGTTGCAGACAAAGAAACTTAACATCAAAACATAATGATGATGAACAGTATATTTGGAAATTAACAGCCGGTGGACTTTCATTGCTCAACCTGATCTTGCTAAGTTATTTAGTGGCAAATTGCAGTATTATTTTTACTATATAAAGAATAGCTGAGATTTCTTTGTGTAAGTTAATAGAAGATTACTGTTCAGATAAATTTACTGTTTAAGTATACCATTTTAGTTATAAGCATTGATGAATGTAGATGAGTGGGATGATTGAATGAATCTATAGGCTCCGGACTTCAAATTAATCCTTATAATTAGACCTCCATTTCTTTAAATAAATTTAAACAGTTTTCTTATATTCAAAAACAATCTTTATTAAAGCTCTTAGCAAGCATAAAGAATTCTTTAGAACAACATTGAATAATCTTTTAACCATTATTTCAAAGTTCAAGCCTCAACAGTATTCCCTTCCCAGTAACTAAGTTGCAGTAGAGCGTATTATTACCTTCAAAACACACTATTTACAAAAACATTATAGATATATATAAATGCTAATCCTGAAATCGCACAGGGGTTTTTATTGTCCATCCTGAGTGTTTTGCAGGAAGCTTTTTAATTTTAGAAAGTGAGTTTCTTGGAGGTTTGGCAGACGTTGTTTTTATTGATGCTGTTGATTGCTTTGCAGTAGCATCTGGTGTTTGCAAGAAATATGTAGTCTTTAACAATAGACACTGTAACATGCTTGTGATTTATTTTTACAGTAAAATTTTTTTTTCTGTCAGCCACTTGAAAAAGACAATCGTAAGGAGGTTTTAATTGCACTTTAACTTTCTTTGCGAATAAACACATGTCCTTGAACACATGTGTGTGAATAAACACATGTGTTCAAGGACAAATATTTTTTGGACATATTTATCGGATACTGTTCTTCGTCCAATTTGTTCCATAGTTTTTTAGCTGCTTGACAAAAATATCAGACGGTGTAGGAGTTGTGCTATCTTGGAAGAATTCTCCAGATAATTGTATATTGTCCGTAAGCCATTTGCACAATGGTGTATGCAGAATCTTCCTGCATTGTTGTGCGTAGACCAAGAGAAACAGTTGGAAATGTTTCACTCCAGGCCAGGCTATTGTGTGCCTTATGTGCAGTCTTGAGAGATCTATGAAGGCGCTCGACCTTCCCATTAGCTTGGGGATGGTAAGCCATTGTATGTTGCAATTTTATTCCACACAGTTTTGTTTAACAACTCCAAACTAAACTGTGCTCCATGATCTGTGACTAGGCAACATGACATACCAAATCTTGAAATCCAGTTAGGGTAAAATGCTTTGGCAAACGTGTCTGCTGAACTGTTGTTAAGCGGAATCACTTCCATCCAGTTAGAGTACTGGTTAATGCAAGTGAGACAATAAATATTCCCATTTGATGGCGGTAGGGGTCCAGTGAGATCAGACAGACAGACAGAAAGGAAGAAGTACAGGGGATACCAAAACCATGGGCAAAACTGGTATCGCCCCTCTGCACTAATCTATGAAAGTGCACCCTCACGGGGCACGCTAGCATCATGCTCGGGCATTTGTTTACATTGCAGAATTCACAATAGTTACATATTAACATTAATAGTGCACAATTTGCATTACAGATAATATTGACATAAGATATACTTTACACGGGTACTTTGTAATTACATGAATAAATACAATAAGTATACAATGGATAAATACAATAAGTCATTTAGACATGCATATGCATATTTCTTTTGTGTTTCGGTTTGGAGTTTTGGTGGTGGTGGGGAATGATTATGCTACGTAGTTCGTTGCTTGTTTGGTATTTTGTTACACGGTTCACAGTTTATAAGTTCATTCTTAGCAAGGTCTACATTTCAGCACACAGTTAATGAATTTATTTCATGGTACATAGTGTTCAGTGCGTAGTGCTGGTGTATCTGTCACACAATGCACAATATGAAGTAGTTCCTAGTTCGTAGTTTGTATAAGATAAGTTACAGTTATCTCAATAAATGGAGGTATTTAAGTGTGTTTTCTAAAGGCACTCCTGTATAGTTAAGAGTGTGAAGAGTGGATATTTTTATTGTTGCATTTTGTGAACTTGGAGAATTATTTCGCGTTGTATAGTATGGATGGCAGAGGTCCAGTCCTTGGCGGTGTAGGTAATCGATAATATTTTTTATGTTTTGGAAGACTTCATGGTGCTTAATGATGAATCTTCTAAATTTTATTCCAGTATCGGTGGGATGGCGAATGTGATGGGTTGATGTTAGCGGACACTGAAACATGCAATGTTCAGGGTCTCAGCTTTCCCCAGATATGCATCTATCCGACGTAGCTATATTCCGATTATAAAAGTACTTGGGGAAGGGACCGTGACCCGAGATGTACTGGGTTAGAAAGTAAGTTGGTATTTTGGTATTTTCGTCAGCCTTGGTAGCAGTTCGAATGTATGTCATCCTTTCGATCCTTGTTCCTACTGACGTTGCCACTTTTCATTCGCCGTTTGTTTTAGTTTGTACTTTAATGCTGATTTAGGCCATGGGATATGAATTTGACATCCTGTTTGTTCTAGTGCTGCCTGTTTTGCTAGAAAATCTGCCCTTTCATTGCCTTCACAGGCGTTGTGCCCTCTGGTCCATGACAGGACAAATTTCGTATTACCTGTGCTTGTGATGTCTTGAATTTGCCGGGCTATTGGAGAATTTGTGTCCTGTTGTTTGATGGCATGTATGGAAGACTGACTGTCGGTGATTACATGGCATGGATAGTATCTGTATTTAAGTCTCTAAGTTGCATAATTCTGTTTAGTATGGCTATTAGCTCTGCCTGATATACACTTTTTGCAGCCTAAGGTAACCTTGCCATTCAGGGTGAAGGCCTGTTTTCTTTTTATGATGACACCGCTTCCTACCTTATTTTGGATCTTTGAGCTATCCGTGTATGCAGTAAATTCAGTTGATGGAGGTGGTTTGACGAGGTTGCAACTGAGGTTGTGAAGACCCACAGCAGGATGTATGTTATATTTCGGTGGCTTTTCTTCATAGTCATGTGGATTGAAAATGATGTTGTTGTACATGGTAGTTGAGTTGTAGGATCATTGTGGACAGTCCTTCAATTTCTGTTTGAATTGGTAGTGGAGTCACCTCAACTATTGTTTGCAGTGCATTGGTGGATGTTGTTGATAATGATTGGGTAATATTGATCAAGAAAGGTTGTTGAATTGAGTTAAGAGTCTGAATTTTTCTCGATTTAATGGAAAAGGCATAGATAGCAGATCAGTAAGTGATTATTTTATTGACTACTGTGTTTAATAGAATTTTTATATTGCGATGATTAAGGCCCCAGGAATATCCTTTCATCGTCCTTAATACTTTTGCGATTTTGGCGGTGGTTAGCTTCTTTTCCTGGAAATGCGCTATCCAATGAGATCAATATGCACATCACAAAATCTTTCTGAAGACTTAAAAATCACGGAAACTTGATTTTCTGTGCCTATTAATTTCACTTTTTTGGTGAGCCATGCAAGATGAGTGCAAAGCTGCACATCTTTATGAATAGTTGGCCAAATAAATTTAGATGATAAGAGCTTTACAGATGATTTAATGCCAGGATGGGCTACATTATGCATTTGATGAAGTATTTTCTTGCGATAACTGTCAGGTATGTATGGTCTGATATTATTCTTTAAAGTTTCACCCCACAAGAACTTCGCAGAATGTAGCAGGTACTGCTTGAAGTTCAGGAGAATTGTTGATGGTTTCAAATTTTGCAATTCTTTATCCATAATTTGTTCATCTGCAATTTTATTATAGGCGATCAAAGAAATTTCTTCAGTTCTAGATAAAGTATCTGCAACGATGTTGTCTCGACCTTCTATATGCTGTATATTAGATGAAAATTGAGAGATGTATTATGAACGTCGGAGTTGACGAGCTGATGCTTTTTTTGGCTTTTGTTTTAAATGCAAAGATTGTGGGTCTATGGTCTGTGAATATTTTAAATGTTCTTCCTTCCAGTAAAAATTTGAAGTGTTTGATGGAGATGTAAATGCCTAGTAATTCTCTATCGTAAGTATTGTAAAGCTTTTGTGCTTTGTTTAGTTTTTTGGAATAAAATGCAGTAGGTTTCATCTTTTGTCTTCAAATTATTGAAGTACCTCTGCAGTCGCAGAGTCTGAAGCATCTTTATATAATGAGAGGTAGTTCATGATTCAGAAATTTATTGACTAACTCATCTTCGCATCGCGGAAATTGTTCCTTAGGTTCATCTGTCCACTGAATATTTTGTTAATCTTTTTCCAACCTCTTTTAAGGTATTCATGTAGGAGAGATTGGGTTTTTGATACATTTTTAAAATATCGGCAATAAAAACTAATAAGGCCTAAGAATGTTCTGAATTCGTAAACGGTTGTCGGAAGTTTGTAATTAACAATAGTTTGGACTTTTTCAGGTAAAGGTCGTGATCTTTGAGGAGTAATTTAATAACTCAAGAATTCTATTTCTTGTGTGACAAAGATGGATTTGGAAACGTGAATGCGGAATCTATAGTCAAACACTAGCTTCAAATGGATTCTGTGTTATTCTTCATTAGCATGTGCTATCAGAATGTTATCTAAATATGGAAAAGGGAAATTTAAACCTTAAAGAACTGTATTTATAAATCTTTGAAACGTTGCTGGTGCATTCTTCAAACCAAAACTCATAAAATTAAATTCATACAGTCCAAAAGGAGTGATAATATCAGTTTTGCATCTGTCTTCTTCGGCAATCGGCACTTGATAGTAGGTTTTAAATAAATCTATTTTGGAATAAATATTAGTACCTTTTAAAATATGATGGAAGTCCTCTATCCTAGGAATAGGATATCTATCAGGAACTGTTCTATCGTTTAGCTGTCTATAATCTCCGCATGGGCGAAGAGTACCATCTTTTTTTAGCACCACATGCAGAGGACTTGCCCATTGAGAACTCGAGGGTCTTATTATGTTATTGACCAACTTGAATTGGAACTCTTGCTTAACTACTGCAAGCTTTCGAGGATCCAACTGTCTTGTTTTAAAATGCACAGGTTGACCTTGTTTTAGAATGCACAGGTTTATGTTGTTGAACATTACGTTTTAAACCTGATAAGAATAAATTTGGTTTGCATAAGTCTGGGTATTGTTTTAGCAGAATATTAAATTTTGTTGAATGGGTTATTGTAACGATATCACTATTTTCACTGATGGAAGCAACTAATTCCCAAATCTAGTGTTAACGTTTTTATACCATATGTTTCGATTTCGGTACCATTCGCAGCATACAACTTGAAATTCGCGGTTTGTTTGCCTTGTGCTGATGCAGGTAAAATGCTAACATCGGCACCCCTATCCACTAAGAAACACACTTTCGATTTTTTATCTCTGATAAATTGGCGACATTCTGGAACATTATCGGCAGTAGAGCTTGCCACCTCTCCTACTGCGCATTGTCGTTTCCCTGATTGGATGACCTATCAGTTGACCAACTGCGCGGCTGAGTACATTTATCCTGATGACATTTGTTACCGAAACGGAAATGATAAAAACAATATTTTCCTTTAGGATTAAATCTTTTCCTAGAAGTACTGCGAGATGGAGAGTTGTTCCTAAATCGTGGTCTCAAAATTTGATGAACAGTCATTTCGGCAATTCGCTGTTCAAGGGATTAAATTTTCGTTAACAGTTCTGTATTCGAGCAATTACCAGCTGTTGATACACCAGAAATCTCTTTAGAAGGCGTCATATCTGAAATTTTATCTGCCATGATCGCCAGCTTGGGTAATTCTTCATCACTAACAAGTATTATATTACGCATAGAATCCGGCAATTTTTCTAACCGGTTTATTTAAATTTTCGGGCACATCCGATGTTGCAACAGATTTTAATTTTTGTAATAATTGACTGGGTTTCAAGTTGCCTAAATCGATTCCTGTAAGAAGTTTTTTATTTCTAGTACTTTCGCTTTTTTTAAATAAATCGAGAAGCTTTATTTTGGATTCTGTATATCTAGTAGGGGAATTACTTGTTACGATATCACAGATGCTCTCAACATATTTCGGTTCTAACTGTGATACTATATAGTTAATTTCGTTTCTTCACTGTGATACAATATAGTTAAATTCCATTTATCTTAAACTGAGCCTCAACTTGAAAAAAACCATATTTCTGGGCCATCCAACCAAAATGGTGGAATTTTGACTCTTAACTTACACAGTTCGTGTGAAGGATCTTCCACAGTTTTATCGCTTTCAGACATATTCACTTAAAAATCAAAACTCCAAGTCACCAGTTATTGGGTTTAACTCCAAATTATAATATAACAATCCTTATAATTACAATTCTGTTTCATCAAAAAACGTTAATCCACTTTTTAAATCGAAAATAATCTTTATTTCGTTTCTTTAGAAAATGCAGAACAACTCTTTTGAACGATAACAACAATAATCTACTGTTGCCATTCCAAGAACAACAAAAATTGAATAATCTTTTTGTTGCCATTCTCGAAACAACAAAAAATAAATAAAACAATATTAATCAGTATTTAAAGTTTCTGTATAATTTCAAGCCACAACAAAGGGTTCCGTAGCAAAATGCTTATAGGCGCACTTTTTCTTGACATCGCCTAAGCATTTGATAGGACTTGGCATATAGGTGTTATCAAGCTTATGCGACTTGGTCTTTCGCTTCATTTAATTCACATACTCAGCTGCTCGTATCTCACTAAAAGTCTTTCTCAGTACGAGTTAATTCTATCATTTCGGCACCCCGTCCAATCCTTAGTGGAGTAGCTCAAGGCTGTCTTTTAGGACCCACTTTTTCAATTTATTTATTAATGACTCCTAGTGTCACTCTAGCTCTTCACGCGGATGACACAGCCATCCTAACAAAACACAAACGCCTGGATAGATTGGTTCATAATATTCAGAGTTACCTCTCAAGCTTTGAGCAATGGCTCGTTACCTGGAAAATAAAAATTAATGTCGCTAAATGTGGCTGCCATGATTTTTAAACAATCCCCAATCCCGTACCCTACCATCAATTTAAAGTTTTTCAAAGATTATGTTCCCTGGTCCAACTCGTGCAAGTATCTTGGTGTTATACTTGATTCTAAATTATGCTGGCACCTTCAAATTGATAATATTATCAAAAAAGCAAAGGATGCCAGAGCCCAACTGTACCCACTTTTAGCTCGTAACAGCCAATTAAAAACCAAGGACCAAGGAAGGGGTGAATTACGGGGCACTTAGGCAATAAACCTTTATCCCCACATCATCAATTATTATATTATCGCCAAAAGAGGGGTTCCGCAAATAATAAAAATTTAGTGCCAAAATTTGGAAAAAACCAAATAAGAAACCTGCCTTCGCAGTGACAAAAACAAAGCTTTTCTCTATACATCTATCTTAAGACCTATTATGTTGTACGCATGCACCATCTGGGGCACTGCTGCAAAAACTCATATGAAAAAACTTCAATCTTTTCAAAGTAACACCTTACGTATGACCCTAAATGCACCCTGGTACGTCCGTTCAGATGTGATTCATTCGGACGTCAACAATAAACTCATTGACGTTGTTATTAAAAAACTTAGTCAAAATTTATTCCTCAAAATTGAACAGATTGATAACCGTGTACTTCAACAACTGCCCGCCTACTATCCTGCGATTGGCCGTTCACAGAAGCGTTCTCGATCTAACATTGGTCGGGAGTATAACATCTTTCCACCACCTAAGAAGCGAAGACACGCCCCTCCCGCTCCATACTCTAAGAAAAGCAATTGCTGCCAAAATCGCCATTCGAGCGTTAATAAATAAAAAATCCAAGCTAAGCATCAATTTGAAAAGAAGCTTATATTTACAATTTTAATGTATGCAGTGCCAGTCTGGGCAACAGTGTTCGAAACATACCGCAAGAAAATCCAAATTTTCTAAAATGTATGTTTAAGAGAAATAGTAGACGTCCCGTGGTTCGTCCGCAATTTACAACTACATAAAGACCTCAAGATTAGACCAATTGATGATGAAATAGTCACCACCAGCCATAATTTCTATACCCGAATTGAAAACTCTGAATACAAACATATCAAGAATTTAATCAACTACGACCCAAAAATTGAAATAGCGGCCAAACGACCGCGCAGTATTTTCCATAATTCACTACGGTGAATTTGTAAATATGTATATATCACCATTAGAGACTTTGTGTTTTAACGAAAAGGACTTAGTCTTGTACCGAAATTTGGTAAAGCTCAGTGGATTTCAATTTGTGTATTTAGTGTTTGTGTTCATTTGTGTATTATAATTTCCCTATGTCAGCTTTCTAAGATAGGACTTAGTTTTAGCGTTTTGTGAACTTTACTAAGAAAGGACTTAGTGTTATAATTAATATGATTGAAAGACTAGCTTACTTTAAACAGCAAACTGCACGGGCAATACTATAATCGGTGACTTCACCATGTGACATTAGTGTCCAGTCGTGAAGCAGCAACCAAACGTTTCCCCTGAAGAGAAGCAAAAATTCCGAAAACGAAATATAAAGTATATGTCTCATATGTGCCTAAAAATATGAAATATCAGTGTTATACAGATCATATTAGACGCTTAATTCACGTACTTAATGTACATGTATCAGCTTCGCCATGGACGGCGCGGCGGTTACGGCCCTAATTTTAAATATACCAACGCCTAAGGGCGGAAATTACCCAAACGCAGCAGTAAAAGCATTTATCTGTTATATTCTGTAGAAACCAGGAAAAGATTCGATTCGATTCCTCCCGCTCCGAAGAGTCTTCTAAAGATTTTGAGCTTAGGGGTTCAACGTTTGGATATAGAGTTAACCAGTTTTTTATTTATTTAGTTATTATTATCTTTTTTTTTTGTCGAGTATATTTATTGATTGCGTTGTGTTTGCAAGTCAAATTTAAAGAATTCATTGGAAATTTCTCGTTCTCTTTGGATTGTAATTCATTGCTCATCTTTGTGCTGCGCTTCTTGAAAACTGGTAAGTTGTTTTCGAAGTGTTTTCATGGTTAGGGCAATGTTCTTTGCTGGAAATACCAGTTAGGTTGTAAGGTTTTAGTTAAACTAACCAAGTTTTATTTTAATTTAAATCTGTCTATCTCCTCTCTGTTTCAACTTCCCGTCAGAAGAAGCGCGCGGTTTCAGCTTATGCTAATTTTGAAGTACAGCCAAGTACTATTTAAGCCAGAGGTAGAAACCTCTCAGTGTCAGAGAGCTTTAGTCTCAGATCACGGCCACTCGGCTCAACGTTCGTCTGACCAGCTAGCAGTTTAAATTTATAAGCCATAGTGCTTACTACGTGATTGCATTGTAAAACAATTTGAAGGGCGTTAGTATTAGTATATCTTGCTACGCACACTTTTAGGTAGAGGCCAACTTCCGCGATTAGCTCTGTGAGCAAAGTTTAAGTTAAGTTCTATTTTACGTTTAGTTTTAAATTATTTGAGTGTTAAGTTCATCTCAAGTGCGGGCTTTTACTTTCTGTATCTCTCCCGAGTTGGGAAGTTTGTAACTAATAGTGATTCAATAAAAGAGGATTTCAAATCCCTTCACGTGCAGTTACTATCCAGCCCAGCAGTACATCAGAACAAAGCTTACATTACATCAGCTCACTGTTCCAGTTCAGGACTGAATACTTGAGGTTAAGAACCCTTTACAGAATTTACCATGTTTCACAGAACACTCAGTCCTGATAAGGTATCGTCTGCATCATGGATTGGATACGTGATCGTGAGATTATCTGGAATAAGCTCGCCACTGGCAGTTTGGATGAAATTAGATGCATTTTAACGCATCTGAGTTATGCGAAAAATCAGTTTAGATAATGGCACCTTACAAGTCACCCCCCGATATGCAGAATATTCTGCTCAATTTGTTAGCCCGCGTTGCTGCTAAAAATCAGAATTGGAAGGAATAGGCCACAAATTAAGTAATACATCATCGCTTAAAAATTTAGCTCAATTAGCTGAAGCCGAAAAGCTTCAACGACACCAACCCAACCATAATGAAGGGTGGATCAAGCCCAAGAGATATCATAAACGCACACTAAGCGAAAGTAGTTCAACATCAATCACTTCAACAAAAAACAAATTTGCAGCGTTATCTGACGACGAAATGGAAACTAATGCAGAAACCATCGTTAGTTCACAGAAAGATGAATGATTAAAGCCTAGAAAAACAGCGAACAAAATCCCACCGATAACAGTTTCAGATATCACCAATTGGAAAGCTTTACGCGAAGAACTTGAAAAGATCACCACAAAATTAGAAGGAGATTTCAAAGGCAGTGACGTACAAATTAAAGTTAAAACCACTGATGATTACCGTGCAGTACGATTTCTTACGGAAAGCGAATTGCCGTATCACACTAACTCCCAATTTTCTTCCAACTGAAGACATTAAAGAGGATTTAATCAACAAAGGAATACCAGTACACACCGTCAAGCAGATAACACGACGTCATGGCGAGGAAGTGAAAAAGCTCCCCTTATTTCTCGCTGAAGTAGAACGCAGTGTTCAGGGTAAACAAATTTTCCAACTAACCCATGTTTTAGATCTCGTCATTGCTGTAGACACTTTCAAGCCCACTCCTGGCCCCAAACAATGTCACCGTTGCCAGAGATATGGCCATAGTACGAATCACTGTCGCCACAAGGCTCGGTGCCTAAAATGTGGAGAATTTCACAGCACGCATTTGTGCGCTAAAGGCAGAAGTTTACCAGGTAAATGCTGTCTCTGTGGGGGTCCCCACATTAGTTCATATCGCGGATGTCAAATGCACCCAAATAATATCCAAAAGAAATTTGCCGCCAAAAAAGCACAACCAGTAAATACACAAAAAAACAACACCGATGCTCCATCTCTGGACTTGGAAAATTTCCCACCGCTGCCTGCTAAGCAGATGCCAAAAAATAATAATAGGGAGGATAATCCCTCAGCCAATGGCAACGAAGTTGCCACCAAAGAAGAAACCAGTAACAAACCAAAATTTGCCCAATGGCTAAAAGACACATTCAACATTATTAAAGAATTATTTCAAAAATTTTCTAAAGCCAAAACGCTGATGGATAAAATCCAAGTCCGCTTTGAAGCCGCTGACATATTATCTAACCTAGACTATGAATTGTAGGCTCCCAAGAATGCAACAGTATTTTCGCTCTGCTGCTCCGAGCAGTCTGAATGTTGCGTTTTTTAACGCGAATGGACTCAGTAACGAGAGCACTAAAATTCAAGATTTTCTTATGCATAACAACATAGACATACACAGTCCAGTCACATTAATGTGACCATCTGTCAAAAGCCAGAATAACCACCTTTCGCAGAGCGGACTGCTGCGAGACGTGCAGGAAGAGAGTCACATAGGTCCGTGAAGGTGTTCTCTGGGATGTTGAGCCATGCCGACTCTAATGCCGTGGCCAGCTGCGCTAGATTACGCGGCTGAGGGATCCATGGCGCGAACAACTC
>KK119083.1:284573-308822 GCA_000611955.2 Stegodyphus mimosarum | reverse complement strand
TTTTTTTTTTTTTTTTTTTTTTTTTTGAGACGTTAACAACAATCACCCTTTAAGACTACAGCTGCATAAAAGACATTGAAATTTTTTTTCTACCAACAATTTTTATTAAACACTACCTAATGTGCATCTGCCAGTCTTCTACCTAGTCTATTTTTTTGCATCTTCTTTTATTAAACATTATCATTAATTCTACATGTGGCACTGCAAAATATCAACTCTCAAAGCTGTTGCTGATCTTTCATAAGCTCTTTACCTTTTTTGCTAAATTCTCAATTCTAAGATTGTTGCCAATTTTAGAACATAAGATTTTTAATCTACCTTTCATATCCTGAAATTAAATTGCTTACAAATTGAGAAGAAATTCATGAACAATGTACACTGACAAGGCAAAACATTATGACGGCATGTGATAAGTGGGATGTTTAACTCCTGTTGCAGACGGTAAGGAATCATTATTGCTCTTCCTTTTGCAAGTGATGGGAAAGACTGCTGATCTAAACGAATCTGATAGAGGGCATACTGTAATGGCTCAAAGACTCGGAATGAGTATCTCCAAAACTGTACGATTAGTACGTTGTTCACGATCCCCCATTATTAGTATTAATGCAAAGTGGATAAATGATGGTGAAACCAGCAGCAGAAGCCAAGTTATTGGATGTCTGCACATCATCAAATAAAAAGGATGCCAGAGACTGTCCCGCTTAGTACAGCAAAATCAGTGCCAGACAGTGACTCAGCTGACAGCCAAGTGCAGGTCCAAGTGCAAGTGTTTTGGAGCACACAGTTCAAGGGACACTGTTGGATATGGGAATGTGCAGCAGACATCCCAGTGGGCCCGGCAACATCGAGACTGGACCGTGGATAAGAGGAAGACAGTTGCTTGTTTCCCAGTTTCTCATTCATCACATCGATGATCATTATCATGGTAAGCTGTCTTCCAGGAGAACAACTGCTTTCCCATAGAGCACTTCAAACACAGGCTGATAGTGGAGGTATTATGCTTTGGAGGAAATTCTCATGGTCAGCTCTAGGACTCTTTACTTTTGGTAAAACAGACCATGATAGCTGCGGACTATCTGAACTTTACGGCAGATCAGTCGCCTCCTTACATGACACCTGTCTTCCTTATTGGAAATGGAAACTTCCAACAGGACATCGCTCAATGTCACAAGGCTCCAACTGTGTTGGAGTGGTTTGAAGAGCATAAGGATGAATTGCAATTAATGTCCTTCCCACCTAACTTACCATATCTTAACCTTTTAGAAGATCAATAAAACTATCGAAAAGGTAAACTTACCCTTTTGTCTTCTTCGTGGCGAGCGGCTTGAGGTATCTAACTATGGGGAATAATCCAGGTTAAAGTGGTACTAATCCACTCGAAAAAATGGTAGGCTTCCTTTCACAACCCAAGCTTACTTTATCAGCAGTTACAACAGAGCACAGAGCTTAAATGATAGAGATATATAACATTATTAAATTATTAAAATTATAGAATGTGTAACATGCAAGCAGCAAACAAATATGACTACTTTCTTTCGTTTCAGTTACGTAAGCAGCGTGGTTGCTTTCCCTCTATTTTCGTTCTCGCTACTGACTCCATACCTGATTAACGTACCTCCGTACTGACCAGCGTCTCTGGTCAGTTCATGAGGTTCACTTCACTTCGTTTCAATTCATGCTCAGCAGCAACATAACCCGATACAGCATATTTGGGATGTCATGGAGTGGCAGCTAAAAGCTGAAACACCATGTCAGAATATCTCAACTTCTCAAGATCACTGCTTAGACATTCAGTACAGGTCTCCAGCCATCTACCAAGAGCTTGTGGCATCCATGCCAAGGCGAGTAGCCGCTGTTATGCATGCCAAAGTCGTGCGTTATTGAGCAGGTGGTCATAATGGTTTGGCTCTTCAGTATATTTTCATAATAAACAGTTTATATAACACAGATTTAGAAATAATATATGAATTTCTTAATTTGTATCTTATATAATAAATATATAATAATCAGTAATAATATTTGTAATAATATAATTCTTTCTTAATATATCTAACTGACAATTTTTGTAAAAGTAACCCTATTGGATGGTTAAAAAATGCATTTCTATTCTCACACAAGATAAATTCTGATAAAAGATACTTTTCACACTTTAAATGTGTTGGTTAAAGTAAATAACTTCTCACAAAAGATGCAAATATTTCTTTATTTTTTAGTCAAGATTACAAAACAACAGGCGTATGTAATATATATTAAGTAAACCAGATCATTAATTAATTTAAAATGCCCTACAATTTCTTTTTGAAAAAAGTTGAATTATTTCACTCCCGTTTAAACACACGACTAGAATATATACTGGTTTACTCATGATTATGACATCAAAATTTTATATCTTAAACAACAAATTGTACTTCAGTTTCTATATAAACAATTTTAATCATACATTAATAAAAAGTATTTAAGGTGCCAGTTTCACTTACTTGAGAAAATAGCAAGTTATGAAGTATATGAACAGTTTATGCTTATAAATATTTATGTTAATTATGAAAGCACTTTTAAGTTCAAGGCTAATATATCAACAAAATTGATTTTAACCTTTGGAGTATTCATTTTACATATAGAATATTATACAGCTTTTAATAACAATTTTTAAAGAGCAAAGCCTTAAAAATGTGCTACTGCTTTCATATTTGCAATAAGAGAGTTCACAATATGGCATCATGTTAGAATAATAGCAATATTGTGTTGCAAATACAAGATCAAATATGCAGCAATCAGTAGTTAACATTTTGGAACAGTATAAAAAATATAAAAATAAAATGAAGAAGGTGAGAGAATAACATGCACCTCTTCAGTTGTGTCTCAAAATGTCTACAAATATTAAGTATAAAATCACTAACAACATGGAATGAAAGATCATTCCTAATTACACATTGGAGTGTTAGGTTAAGTCACCAGTTAAAAGTGAATTAATTCTTTTATCTATTACGTTCCTTTCAATTAAACACAGTTGTTAAAAATAGATTTAATAACAATTTTTAACAAATAAATATCATCACATAAAATGATAAGGCAGTGTTTACAGCATTCAGATTTGCATATCTGTGGGTGAAAATTTAATGAATCTTGCTGAATTAAATGATAATGGGTTTTAAAATGGTCCATCATTTCTTTAATAACTTAAGTCTTCTCACTATTAAAATTGCATTATAATATAAATTGCAGTACAATATCATGTATTGTCAATTCTTGAAACACAACCATACTGAAATACTTTTAAAATCAAAATATCCAAAAAATAAAAATGAAAATCCAGGTTACTACTAATAAAAATATTTGCATTAGAACACATACAATCGATACACAGAATGAATCAATTTGCATGCATGCATGCGCTGATTTAACGAAACTAAAAAATTTCAGCTTTAAATAATTACTTACAGAGAAAATTATCCAAATTTAAAATAATGAATGGAAGACTCCGCGTTAAAACAAAATTTCAGATGCTATGGCAATGTCTCAAAAGAAACTGCATTGTGGAATGTTGCAATCCAGACAGTAAAATAATCAGGTACAGATGCCAAGAAAATGACCATTTAAAAAAATTAAGAATTACTGAATCTCAATTAACATTCATGTAACTTTTTATAAGATATGAATTAAAATGCAAGATGAAGTTAATGTTGAACTTCTGAAACATTATGTGAAATACAGACAGACAACCAATGAAATGCTAGTAATAAAAATGAAACATCTATAAGTAAAAAAAAAGAGAGAGAGAGGGCATTTTTATGTAGGTTATAAGAAAAAGAAAGCCAGTTTGAGGGTTTAAATATATGGACAGGAGATTTTGCATTAATTATAATAAGAGTGATAAATGAAACTCCATGATTATCCAAGTACAGTTTCAACATACCACATCCACATTTCTCAAATTTCAAAATGGTTCAGAAATTACACTTGACAGAAACCTCAGAACTTAAAAAAATTATATAAGTTATTTACTTTTGTGAGTTTCATAAATGCAATATATTTTTATTGTTTGTTCTTACTTTCAATTTTAACATTTAAAAATCTTTCTAAGTTTATTTCTTTAAATATTTTACTCTAAGTTTATTAATTATTTATTTTCCATATACGCTCTATACAATCAAAAGATATTTTGTATAAATAAATAATTTCAGTCATTTATAAATAATGACCTCTGATGTCCCCATTACAGCAAATCAATATTAGTATTCTTATTTACTAAAGAAAAGAGATTTATACTTTAATAAAGTTAATTCAAGACCAAATAATAAAAAGTAATAATCAACTTGTTATTTCACACAGAACACTCAACACTAAAACTAATGTACTAAACAACATGTATAGTACAGATCCCACAGACTCGAGCATTATGGTTCAACTAGCAATTCTGCAATATATTATCTGTATCTTTATAGCTTCAATTTTTGGTAGCAATATATTTCATCTTAAGATAAATTATTAATTATTTTATGAGCAACTAATTATATATTGGAACTATATGTTCATTATATGGATAGAATTTTTATATTGGTCTGCAGGAAATGATTAAATCAGTTGCATATAAACTTTCACCATATCAGTCAAAGGTAAAAATTAGCATAACAGAACCGACAGGAAGACATTAGAATGCTCGGGATGGGGAAAAAAGAAAATAATAATAATAATTCTATTCACAAACGTCACAGAAGAAAAAGCTATGCAAGGATTACATTTTTTTAGCTTTTTTGCTATAAATATATAAGATTGCACTGAAACGAGGAAAACTTTAATTAGTGTATTAAGAAAAACTACATTACTATGATGAAATATGACTTGATGATATAACAATAAATAACAATAGCATCACCGCACGATCATAAATTTAAATTTTGGCACTTCAGGAAACAATTTAAATGTCACTCATACGGATCATTTCAGACGAAAAACTAGCTTTGGTGAAAAAAAAAATCACGCGATAGAATAAATAGCTGAACCCATATTTCTCAGGTACAGTTTCTTTTTTTGTTTATATCAAACACGCAGAAACACATATAACAAACATATTTTGCACAGAACATTTTAAACAATAAAATGAGGGAAAACTCGACTTCCCTACCTTTTATCGACGGACAACTAGATACTTAAATGCAATACGACATCAAAAATATATAATGGAACAATGAAAGTATTATGTAGCAATTCAGACAGAACTATCAGAATTAAATATCAATACTCATTTTCTTTTGTTTCTAACCAGCTTAGCACCTTAAGATTTTTGTATTGCTTAGTACTTAGATTTCTTGTGGTTTAAAAGTCTGTCTTGAATAAAAAACAAAAACGAAAACATTTTCTCACCCAGATGTTTGTACATCAAAATGCACTAAACAAAAATAAATAGATTACAACACAAACCAATTATATATATATATATATTTTTTTTTATCACAGGAGAAAAATATTTAAATAGATTTAGCTGCGCTAAAATACTATTAATTAAAAGAAATTTTTGGTATTGCAAAAACAAATATTCTTTCTTTGCTTTCAATTACAGCTTAAAAAGAAGTAACTTCTGTCTTAATAAACAAATACATATGAATATAAAACACTATTCAGTAAAAAAGTGACAACACCTGTGCAGACAATGACAACACTTGCACACACAATGATAATATTTGTGCCACAGAAGTAAAACATCCTTTTTTCCCTCAGACAGGAGGTGGACCTTGAAGATACCGCAGTTGAGGCAGGATGGAAAAATCAAAGTTGTTTACATTTTCACAACAACGAGGCTCCATCAAGCATGACATGCAGTACAGGACAACTAAAGCAAACTGAATGGGTACTGCAGCTCTCAAAGAACGCCAGAAACGGGATCGATCTCTAATGCAAGCCTCAGGATGAGAGTTTTCTGTAATTTCGTCTGTTTTAAAATTTAATCCACTCCTATAAGAGTAAATTATGTTCATAAAAATAAGATTCATATAAGTTTAAATCAAAGATTTTATTCATGAAAACCGTAAACATAACTACGTTTTAGTTTCAGGATTAAGCATTTTATAAAGCATATTTCTCCCATAAGATATTTAGAGGCGGAAACTATTTTAACTTGCATATTCTTTACATATGATAGTTTTTATTTTATCTAAAGCTAACTTCCTGTTTACTTGTATTTTCAACTCTTGAACAGTTAGCAGATTAATAGGCATTGTCTAAACAAAGATTAAGATTATTTATTGCAGACTCGGGGAAAAATTACTATCACAAATCATAAGAATAAAACAAAATTTTAGCAAGAAATTCAAAAATGAGAAGAAAATTAGTGAAATAACTACAATGACACTTGATTTTTTTTCCAGCACAGCATTTAATTGCATATAATCTGGAATATATAAATATTATTAAATCATCCATTAAAAATAAATTGCTAAATGGTAAAAATGAATTAAGTACACAGGAATTAATTTTTTGTTTGTCATCAACTCCTATCAAAATGTGGGAGTAACACAAACAAAAACATTGTTTTTTCTGCTTTAAAATGAGTTGTTTTAAAAGTTAATTTAATTTACATCATAAATTTATTCTCCATATTAAAACTGCTTAAAAACAAAGATAAATTTTTAACTGTTGCTGAATTACCATGTACATTGCTTAATGTTACCCTGGTTAATCAGGAATCTTAAGTACATATCAAACAGTAAAATTTTTCATGCAGAATTTATTAATAGCAAATACACGCAGATTAACTTAAAAATGTTTATTATAAATATTTGTATCGGTACAATTAAATCCCAGATTTTTTTGTACTACATTGCTCACAATAACTACATGTTATTCTGTTGACCTTTGCCACCATTTTAGTTTTTCTTTTCTCCAAACAAATTATGTACTTCTTAATTGGATTATATTTCTGTCACATAAGCAGTAGTCAAAGGAAGTGTTACAGTGTTTCACAACCTTCTATGTACAAAGCTAACTTTATCTGCATGAATCGACACACTGGGGAATCCTTCCCCTCAAAGAGACTGGAAATTTGAAAAATATGCAAGCTTTACATGAAATACCTGTCGTATGCTGAGGTACATCAAATTGACATGAAACATCTCATGTACTTGCACATGAATATGCAGCAACTGGTCATAAGCATTCAATGGCTATTTATATTGAAAGAAAGAAAAAGAAAGTTTCACACAATCCGTGGTGTTATACACAAAAGTCTGATGACGTCACGTGCATCTGTTTGGGATTATTTGTACATAAAATCATATTGCAGCATGCCGGTTCATATTTACTGCTTCATAAACAAAGTGCATAACAAATTTTTCGATAGCATTGTAACAATACTATGTTTACAGACAAACTCAACTTCTAGCAACTATCACATATAAGTGGTATATTCTAATGACAAAATTTTTATCTTTTATATTCCTGACCTATCTCTAAAGTTTATGCAAGACCTTTTGAATTAGTTCGTATTACAATAGCCCCCAATTTCTGTATAACGTTTTTTGTCATGTCTGAATGCGCTATTCAGCCAGCATAACATTAGACAATTTTTTGCCGGCTTTACATCTTTTCAAAATATCGTATTGAAATATTCATTATTGGGGAAGGGGATTTAGCAAAAATAATGGATAAATTTTGATATCTGAACATATAGATGATAATCCAAAGAAACGGCTGGGAAAAAAAAAAGCTTTCTACCTCATTACATTGAACAAACATAATAACAAAAGGATACAAAAAGTACAACATCATGAATAGTTTTATTACCATATAATTAAGTATATAATTCAACAATAAGTCTAATATGCAAAAAACTTCATTAAATATGTAAAAGTGGGTTATAACATTCATGTAACTTTTCATAAGATATGAATATAGTGTTTATAAACTAGTTATAATCATAAGATTTACAGAGGCCCCTACTAGATAAAATGTGGAATTCATAAAAGATCAATGAAAAAATATAACTGTGATTTGAAAATGATTTAGATATCTGCAAAATATGAAAACTCATAAAATTTCGTAACATGCTTAATTAATAATCATTAAGTAAAAGAAAATATTAAATAAAAATTTTAGAATTGAATATTAATTGAGTACATTATAGTCTGCCCCAGCAATGTGAAATTGATGTAGTAACCAACATCTGTTGTGGTGATCTCCTTGACTTTGTACACAGCCATCCCAAATATGACCACTCTTGCCTAAGACATAGTGTTACATCATTATCGAACTTTACACCTAAAACAGCCGCATCCACATTGCATATATTGTTAAATTGGTAGGTACACTACGCAAAAAAAAGGGGGGACAGTTCTGTATATCCTGTTCTACTGAGCCGATTGACGAAATTCAAACTGCATTTTTTTATGTCTCGAAAGTGAGACTTAGGATATGTATTAGATTTATATATAGCATTGTATTAATTAATATACGTATTTTGACATAAAACTACACTTTTTCTGAAATGACATGCCAATTTTTTTCCACACTTCGATTCTACGACTCGAACTGTGCCAGACTGCCAAGTTTTGTAAAACTCACACGAGTAGTATTTATGAAAATTAGCTCTCAAAATTTTAGCTCCTCAGTATTAATTGAATTTGGTATATATTTATTAATATCTCTTTTTTTTAATTAAACTTTTTTGATTCTTCCTTCCCCGTTTCAAAATTTAGGTTCATTCCAAATAAAACACCAAATTTTACAAAATTTAATATTTAAGCATAATTTGAGTCGTAGAATCGAAATATGGAAAACAATTGGCATGTCATTTCCAAAAAAGTCCGATTTGGGGTCAAAATACCTATGTTAGAACAGTGCTATATATAAATCGAATACATATCCTAAGTCGTGCATTCGAGACACGAAAAACGCAATTTGAATTTCATCAAACGGCCCAGTAGAACAGGGACACAGAACTTTACCCCCTGCAGTGTACATAATACCACAACCACCTTAAGTTGGTACTTACGTAAAAACGCAACCTTGGTAAATTTTCAGAATGTGCCAAAATCTGATGAATATGCACATAACAGTTCTTCAGCCGAGCAATGTTGCCATTTTTGTATGTGTTCTGTGCATTGACAGTTTTTAAAGAAAAATTGTGGATATTCTTTTGCCTTAAATTCAGTCTTAATCTGTGCATTTGTGGAATTTGTCAGAAGTACAAGAAGTAAAGAAAGAGCAGTAAAAGAAGCAGTAAAAGTTCTGCGGGAATAGTGTTTGCAGCCCAAGAAATTGCGGTAAAATTTCTGCAGGAATACAGTGTTTACTGCAAAATCGCTCATGGAAAAAAACTGTTTAGAACCTGATGCTGAAGTTGACTGCTATTAAATTTTCACCAGAAAAAAAAAAAAAGTGTAAGCAGATTTATTGATTGATTTTGGGGAGGGGATAAATACCTAATTAAAAGGAACATCTGCACATAACAATATTTAATAAATATATTCTTTGAACTGAATAGAATGAGGACTTATGTCCTTATTTGCCTGCATATGTAAGCAATCTCAGAATTGTGCCAAGGTGGTCACATTAATATGCAAGCACCATTCAATTTACTAGTCAGTGGAGTATGCCTTATAACATAAATAAATTTTTAAAATAAACATAAAAAATAAATTTTATAAATTAAAATTGCTCACTCTGATTTCAGAGCAGGAGGACTCAAATGTAACACAGGTTCTTCAAATTCTTTGTTTTCATCATCAAATACACTGCAGCGGATGGTTGCTTTTATTGATTTTGACTCAATGTCCATCAATACATCCAGTTGCTCAGCAACCTGAATTTCTGCAGCTGTATTTTCATGCAGCGCTTCTGTGGATACCTGAAATATTAGAATAGATAGAATTTTTTTTGATACAAAGCAAAGTTTTGGAATGTTAGAACATAAAAAGTGATCAAGAAAACCATTATTCAGAATACATCACATATTATGAAGCTCTAAATTTACACACAAATGTTAAATTCTAAAACATAAATCAAGACATTTAAGAAAATTTTAGTTTTGAATTAGCCTTGATATTTAAAGTTTGAATGTATGTAAAATTAAAAATAAAATACACAAACAATTCTAAATATTTAACTATATATAAATATATTGAACATGTACACTGTACAGGAATGTATTCCATAAGGTCATTTGAAAGTTATGTGACGTATTCTAAAACATTAAAAATTCTAACAAACTTCTGTTGAATTTCAGATACAATCTCACTAAACCCGAAATCGAAACATTTGAAATTTACTGGTCACACATTAGGTTATTTAAGTTTGCCAACTCTCGCAACTGTTTGCGCCAGCCACTTTATGAAGAAAATAGCAAATTTTTCTATGGGAATCATCTCTTCAAAATTAAATAACTAAGCAAAATTTTTTTTTAATTTAGATGTTACACGATTTTAATTTCCCCACTTCGTATGAGGAACTACTGAATATCATGTGTAGTTATTTATTTATGGAAAAAAACAGTACATTTTCAGTTTAGAGAATTTTCAATACTTAAGTAATGATTTTCCAATATGTAAAAATTAAAAATTTTTAATTATTTTTCCAGGAAACCATTCTAGAAATACTTCCCCTTCTCTCATGTCTTATGCAAATAGCATTAATGTCTGTAATGTTCAAAAAGATGTTTTTAAAATATAAGTTCCTGTATGCGGTTTTCATCTGTAATATTCATAAAAAAAAATTGTGAATTCCCAACCAGAATTTGGAAATGGCTTGGTAGCGAGAGACATTACGATTTTTGAAGTAGGAGACCTGAAAATTGAACAGTATCCTCGCTGGAACTCAAACCTGGACCTCTCGAATATGCACCGTGTGCTACCGTTACACTACGAAAGCATGCAGAAAGGATGGAGGAAATACCTTATAAGTGTGAATTATACTAGTAAAATACAACTGGCAACCAAATATTTCAACACCACTTAATATTAAAAATTAATAATTACCTCAGGTTTTGGCAAATTGTCCCCAACTTGAACAGGCTGCCACTGGGCAGCGGTTTCTAAATCTTCATCCATCTCACTTTCAACGGTTAAATGCCAACGTGACTGTAGATCTTGAAGCTTTGTTAATTGCAAACAGTTCCTATGGGGGAAAATGGAAGTTTTCCTCATCTTTAGTCAAATTACATAATCAAATAATGTTACATAGTTTATCTCCATAACAAAAGTTATGGTAAATCGCATAGGATTTACTCTAATAAAGTCAACAGTACTTTCTGATTATCTGCATCCCTGGTTTGAATTCGAAGCAGACTTGCCGTCGTCTGGTGTATTTTCGACTATACACGCGACTACGCCCAACCCACATATGCTTGAAAAGACATTTTATATTTAACCACCGTCTTACTAAATAATATCAAAGAATGTAAAATGTTGTTAGCCTTATAGATTTTTGTTTTTCTCAAAAATTTCGGTGCTAACGTTTAACGTAATCGCCTTGGCGCAATTTGGCGATTTTTTACAGGTAAAAAAATGATGATGGAAGTCATCATTTAACTGAATTGCAAAAATTTAATTATTACATATATATTTCAGATTCTAATTAAGTATTCACCCCGAAAAATCATTCTGATGGAAATTTCGTGACGATCGCTTTTACAGATTCAAAACAATTGTTCCCTTTAGAGATTTTGCGGCAAAATACTATTTTTGGACAAATTTCATTGCAATTTTATATTGCATATTTTAAAACTGAATTTAAGGCAAAAAATGTCACGGTTCGTCAATCAAAAATGTTGGAACCTTTATAAAAAAAAAAAAAAAAAAAAAAAAAGAACGCAGACGAAACCGGCCACGTTGCTTGACAGGAAAATTACCATCAGTGAGGCTGACAGTGAGTGGAATTGTTATGCTCGTACGGTTGACAATGTTTGCGCATTCTGAAAATTTAGCACCTTCTATTATGACAGTTGCGCCAAATTTCTTGCTGATGATTCCAAATTTCTTTCTTGTTTCTTCTTTTTTGAATAAAACAGAGCCCATGGCCCCTAAAATTACGCAAACAAGCGGTTTTCGCCAATTCATAGAAATGCCAATGAGTTGGTAACTTTTCGTGAGGAAAGAGGGCAATAATCAGAAAGTAATAAATCAATAATAACAATTCTTATATTAGGAGGAACGATCTCTAATAAAATCAACGTTTTAACACGAATTATTTCACATCTGATAAAACTGAATTTAACCATTCAAGTGTAATTTAACCTTTTAAATGTACGTCTTAATCTGAAAAACATGTATAACCTTTATTATCGGATATATTAGTAGTTAGTTACATGCCTACTAGAATTTTAGCAGTGGCAAAGAAAATTCAATGAGCTCCCTCCCCCCCCAAAAAAAATTTCTTCCCGACTCTTTGTTTTTTCGTTTACAGGAAAGGTCTTTCTTCCAAACTCACACAGAAACTTTTCTCACAGAACTTTTAGCAAAATCTACTCCAATTAAAAAATACGCAATTGTTTAAAAAAAAAAATTATATTCTATAGGTATTCCAAAAATAGTGTTAAATATCATTTTTTTGATCAGCAATGGCGAAAGTTTTGCCAAATTTGATCGCCGTCGGAAAAATTTTAAATTCCATTAAATCTCCAAAACAACGCTGCCTTGCCAAATCTAGCCAGATTTAATTTTTTATTCACACTGATTTAGCAGTTAATTCTTTTTCTAAACTGCAATCAATTTCGGGAGGTGTAGGTACAGCTGATTTCTCCTCCTCCCCAATCCACCCTCACAGAGAAAGCTATTATTACTGTTAAATCTGTGTAAGAATTTTTTTTTTTTTTTCAAGGTGTGTGTGTGCGTTTGTTTTACGTATGTGAAGAGTCCCGATTCTTAATTTACCTTCGGCACTAAATAAATACCTCGTTATTGAGGAAAGAATAATTTAACATAAAATTTGTGTGATCAATAATTTGGCTCCGTAGCTGCGTGGCATACATCTCAAACCGAAACATTCTAGATAGAAACATCATTGATTTTACACCTACTATTTTATATCCCTGATGACAAACTGGCGAATCATCATTACATTTTGCTTTCATCACCACATCATCACACCTGACAACTTTAGCAATGACTCATGCAGCGATGCCAATTTTTTTTTATATTGGTGTAATTTAATAATATTTTTTTTTTTTTTTTTTTTTTTTTTTTTTTTTTTTAAGAAATGGTGACGAGAAAAAATTTAACAAAAATTTCTTTTCATGCTAAAAATAGATTTTGTTAATGATACTCATAGGCCAAAAGATTACATTTAGTTCTATTTGGATTAATAACTGATTTGTTATTCACATAAACCCAAAACTGGCTCCAGAGCTCGTATGGCCGCACCAAGTGGCAGAATTTAGGGAAGACAACTTTTTTTTTTTTTTTTAATTTAGAGAAGCACCGAGCAACAAAATTAAGGGATGAAATGATTTTTAGAATTTGGGGAAAGCACTGGGATCCAAAATTTAGAATTTAGGGAGGCGCTTGGTAGCAGAATTTAGGACCCACATGGACGGCATCAAGCCGTAAGATATCTAGCGCCGGCCCTCGATAAGCCTTAAGCTTGTTGAAGTTCATTTATTCAGGACTCAGATAAGCCTTAAAAGTATGTGCAAGAAATAGATGTAACTCAACTAATACAATTCGGGCTTAATTATCTCAGTGCGCAATAGAAGCAAGACAAAATTTAGCGGAACAACTTGTCTTTCGGCGCCAGTCTCATGATACATAGACAATGTATAACGGATGCTATTAACTTGGGCTAAAATTATACTTTATTTAATACGCAGAAGCGGTAATAAATGAGGATGTTTCCCATTGCGATGACAATGCCCCAATCATCAATCAATTTACGGACGGCGAAATCTGTAGTTACAGATGCAGAAAATACCGCCACCGATAGCGAAAAATGTGACAGAGAAGTTATTGAAAACGAACAAATTTCGACCGAGTTAGTCGGAATTCTCGACACGGCAATTACAGGACTTGAACAAAATGGAACTTTGTAACTGAACAAGAAATTATGTCTGTCTATCGAATTAAAGACAAAGTATTATAATTTAAAATTAAAAAAAAAAAAAAAAAAAGCAACTTAAACAATTTGCACTGAAAGAAATGTTTAATAAAGCAAACAAGTAAATATTAAAAACGCTTCGTTATTTCATACATCACGATTTCATATTTTTTATTTTATAATTTCTGCACGCCATCTTACTAGTTTTAAATTAATGATCTAATATGCGGAAAAATCTCAAATCCGGAATCGCCGAAGTCCCGACGAGGCCGGATCTCGGACTATGTACTGTATATACAATGTGGTCTGGATGTTATTTCAAGATTTTACAGTCAGGCATTTCACACTGACAGACTTTTACGCAACTGAATATTAAGCTAAAAATATGATTTCCAAGGTTTTAAAAGAATATGCTACGAAGTCCAAGAGAAATTACAGATGACGAAGCAATAGAAGAAATCTAAGCCACATTAACTCAACAGACTGACTCAGAAAATAAAATCAGATAACATATTTGAAGGTGAATTCAAAGATGTTTCGTCAAGCAATAAATCTGGGGGAAGAGAGAATTTAAACCTCAATAATATATCATGGGATCACAAGAAAAAAAGCGGTAAGCATAATTCTAAGTCGAAAAGAAATGTAGCTCGCAATGAATCCAAAATAAATTTGGGCAGGTGAAAAATCTGCAAAATTTTTATTATTGCAAGAGCTCGGGGGAAAAAAAACTGAAATAAAAAATTAAGAATTATTTATTTTTTATTAAAAATTAAAGAAATATGAATTTTATTTGATTTCATGTTACCCATGAAGAAAAACATGAAGACTCCTATGCAGCCAGTTTGTTTACTCTAATCTGAACGCCGGTCGAGCTATAGTATATTTTTAGCGCTCGGCCATCACCAACCTCGGGTATCTTTATTATTACTATTTACGTGTTCCGCCCTACGGCACTACACGGAAGGGAGGGATGCCTTCGTGGAGGACTTTCTAAGGGAAACGAGCTCCTATTAACACCTTACACATGGGGAAAAGCATAAAAACGCTCATGCAGCCCGTTCGTTCGCGGGATTCGAACCTCGAACTGAACTACCAGTGTTCGGGGGCTTTACCGCTCGGCCGTTGGTGGGGCTCGGGTATCTTGATATTTTAAAGTAACTGCAATTCGTAAATCATATCACTGCTTTAACCCCTTAACTGCCGCGGGCGTATATATACGCCTTGCTCAGCCGATGCGTTAACTG
The DNA here is from genome assembly GCA_000611955.2 of Stegodyphus mimosarum. NCBI lineage: Eukaryota > Metazoa > Arthropoda > Arachnida > Araneae > Eresidae > Stegodyphus > Stegodyphus mimosarum. The sequence continues at coordinate 293,562 of KK119083.1, read as the reverse complement.
CCCCGGGCGTATATATACGCCCTTCCGAAATGCTATCATTTGCTTTGCGCTGCTACCAGTAAAATTATTCGCAAAGCTTTGGAATGCAACACCACAATGACCTTGACGAGTATGCGAAGGAGGATACTATTTCAGAGAAGGGAGAAAACTTGCACTTATTTTCCCCTTAACAGATCGCATAACTGCCTGCGCCTGTGTAAAAAAAACGGTGGCACTGGAGAGTGAATCTTGCACGTTTTCCGCGGCAGTTAAGGGGTTAACAGATTTTTGCTGCACTTCATCTGTATCCTACATGCAGTCCGTATTCAGTATATTTATTATCGCTCAAAGTGATTGGTATCGCGCTAAAATGACTACAGTACTAGACACTTTTAAACAGTAAAATGATTTAATTTTTTCAAAGATTAAATTTTCATCAGTTCTATTTAACCTTTCATTTTATGTTACTGTATACTCACAGCCAAAATACGTATCTTTCTTTTCTTATTTCTTCAATTATTTTATATTTCGTGCCATAAATCGATCAGCTTGGCGACTTTCCTAATTTTCAAAACTAAACCACGAAAAGTTTTGAAAGTCGCCAAATAGCTCTACTGCCAAATCTTTTCCCGCTTCTTGTACGCTTGTGCGTACCATTTGGAAGCTCACAAAAACTGCTCAAAATCACTCAAAAGTTTAAAATATAAAAAGCAGAACCCAAAACTAAAAATAAATACGAAACAATTTTTCCGAAACACAAGACAGAATGGCCACTGGTGAACAATGACAAAAAAGATTAAGTTCTACATAGATCTTTAGACCATGGGTTCCCAAAATTTTTTTTTTTTTTTTTTTTTTTTTTGGCACGCCTCTCTATCGCCAAAAATGAAACTTCTCGCAACCCTTCCCTAACAGCAATAATATTATCTACCTATAAGGGTAGTAAGAACAAAAAAAAAAATTATTAAGGTTTTTATTATAGAAATATGCTGTTTCAGACACATAGGTGGGACAGACAATTCAATCAGGCAGATGTGCTTGAGTATTTTTGACGAGATATTCAGTTCTTGGCTGAATCTAAGAAAGTGAGCAACGCAAACCACTAGCAATACTGAGTTTGCTTCTGTTCTTCGTTTTTATTGCTAGAACTGCTGATAACTCTCTTTCGCACAAATAAGTTCTCGAAAATGGTAAGCACAGTTGTAGTGCTTGCCCTGCTATGGTGGGGTAAAGTTTGAGATATTTTACCCCAAATAATGGCTTATTCTCAAGTCATATCTGGCAGTAGAATCATTTTTAATTTCCAAATCTCGCGCTCGTAGTGTTTTTGGAAGCACATATTGGTCAACGTGAAAAGGATCCGTCGCCATTCCTTAAATATTTTTAACACACGAGTTAGGGAAATAATGTTTGAATTCGCCAGTGAGCAGCTGCAAATGATTTGATATTTTATTCCTAGTATATAACCTCCTTAAAGCGCCTTTCTTCCAGGATTCTGAATAATCTGGGAAAGCGGGAAATAACTGCAGGCTTTACATTCTGCAAGTTTTACATTCCCAGATATGCAACTTATCAGTATGGCATCTCGACGATAAATTATGCTCGCATCTCCCCCTTGTAATTTCAATGAGTTCAATGAATAGAAAATATCTAATAGATAAGTCAATACATCTTGAACGCTTGGCTTTCGGATTTCCACGTGCAATTCGGTTTGATTTTGGAAATAATCTTGCTGGCATATTTCAGTCTGAGAGCCAGTCTACTTCCGTATGAAATAAAAGTGTTTTATGCTCTGTTCCCAAATCTTCACAAAGAGCCTTAAAAAAGTCTAGTATTTAAAGCACTCTTTTTAATATAATTGATAATTCTGATGCACAATTTTAAAATATCACCGAGTTCGTTTAGAAGTGTCTTAGCTGCCAAGGCTTGACAATGCATGACATAGTGAACACCGGCAACATTGGGATTTTTCTTCACTGACCATCCGTACGAATCCTATGCAAAATCCAAGCAGTCAGTGCATACGCCTATCAGCTATAGTAAATCAGTAATGGTACAGTATCAGTAACTAGAATATGAAATAAGTTGTTTTCCTGAGCTATAGAGTAGAATCTCGCAAACTCGACATCTTTATTATATGCGGCTTAAGTGTCTGTCTGTCGCCGATAGTTTATTGGTTGCTTGAGTAACTGTACTAGCCAATGAGGTGAAGTTCCTATGGTATTCAAATAGTAAAATAAATTTTATCACAGTAGTTATCATTGTTTTAATTAAATTATCATGGTATTTAAACTTTTTTAATTCATACAATTGTTGCTTATTATACATTTAACTATATTTACATATGAATTACCTAGAAACTTGCAAACGTCGAGAAATTAAAGGACACGAAACCAACTCACGAGTTGTGCGTAGTACATCTCATCGAGTAAGTTTACCCAAACTCCTATACTAAATATCCTTTCGCGTAAAGAGTTTAAAATTTTGCCCGATTTTATTCCGGCATTGTATTTTAAACTGAAATTTTAGCTGAACGCAAATTGAGCGTGTCAGGGGGAACGTGAACATTTGCCTGCATTAGCAATCATCTGTTTTTGGAATGTTTACAACTGAACGCAAATTGAGCGTGTCAGGGGGAAGGTGAACATTTGTTTGCAGTGGCAATAATCTGTTTTACATAAAAACTACGTCTTAACGTAATTTCTTTTAAGAATGCCTCCTAGAAAATACAGCAATGAAGAGGAGAGAAAAGGAGCTAAAGCTGCACAAAAACGGCTTTCTCGACAAAAAGAAACCACTGAGCAAAGAAGAAATGTACCGCCAGTGGTTTCCTTCACTGCACTCTACTTTAAACAATTAAGCAAGTAGAAGGAGGAAACCTCGTGGGGCAGTAAGTAAAGGGGTTCCTCGCCGCCTGCCCTGGGTAATTCAGTTTGAATTAGCAGACACCTTTGCACAAATCATTTTAATTACAATTTATAATATCTAGAACAGCAGTCATTTCGTATGACAGCCGGTTTTTCTAGTTCCGTATAACTCGAAAACTTTTTTAGGAACTTTTTTAAGATATCTCCAAGCCAAACAGAGAAAATATTACATACGGTACATATAACTGTTATCTATGCGTATGTCTTTCCTGTTCTGTTCAAAGATTTGAGTGTTCTTTTTCTGTAATTTTTGCTGTTTTCGCATTGTGCCATTAATTCCTGGAACTGCCTAACAAATTTCAAGATATGTTGTCATACTTGGCAACGAACGCTGTTTGCTTCTTCGGAATGAGTGTGAGAGACAATCTACTATCCCACGATATTTTTCTAACAAGAACTACTAATAATTTTTCTTCGTTTTTGTATGTCAGTTTTTTTTTTTACTCAATTCTTAAGGTATTTGTTATTTTTATAACTCCTATTGTTATCCTCTCGAACTTGACATAAAAAAAATCAACATTAATTTAATTGTATGCTGTACTTTTCAGTGTCCAATATTGTGCTACAAATGTTTAAAGTAATTTACAATTAAATATTAAACAGTTCTGAAAAAACCACCCCTTATTCCGTAAAACTCGATTTTTCGTAAATTCGACAGTCTCTCAGTCCACATTATGTCGACTTTGCGGAACTCGACTGTAATAAAGTAAAAAATCCGCTGAATCTCAAAACCCGCAAACATTACCGATCTTAAAACTTTAAAAATGCATTACAGGGCAATAAGCATTAAAGAAACGTATATGTTAATGCATTACTATATACATTAAAACGCTGTCGTTTAAACAGAAATCTTGACTTCGTATACTGGTGTTGATGCCAGAATTTTAATATGCATTGATTACGTATTAGTGATTTACATTATTGCTTCGTAGGTGGTGCTTATTTTTTGAACATCTTAATGTAAATCCTCGGTCGCCAAATTTAATGATTTACCCGAAAACATTTTACCCCTCCCCCTCGCAATAAAATTCTCTATAAGAAAGGACTGGAAGGTCAGACATTTAGCGGTAGTTACAAATATTACAGATCATATCAATGTAATGATTTAAAAACAATACTGCAGGATGAATATAATTCGAAATATCATCTTTCCAAAATGAAAATCATAAAAGCTATTAAGAAAGAAATTAAAATCGGTCATGAAATAAGATCATAAGGAAAAAATTTACAGAAGGTGCAATAATAACTAGCATGGTTTTCTCAATTTAGCCAACCTTGTTTCTAGAAGATCACAGAAATTCGTTTGTTCCCGTCACTAGCCAATTGGATAAAACAGCCGATTACTGGTAGTTCGGCTCGGTTAAAATCCTGACGAAAGGATTAGCTGCTTGAGTATTTTTGTTACTTTCTAATGTGCAATATAAATATGAGTTGTTCTCCAACAGAAACATCTCAACGAAGGCAACCCTTCCCTTAGGTAGGTCGCTCTCACGTGCTTTAACTTAATCAATTAACTAACCGACCCATGCCTGCGAGCTGACAATTGTCTGATAAAAACAGTCATTGGTTCACTGCTTCGTTTTTACAATTCATGCTTTGTGGTGAAGCAGCTGTGTTTTAATTTCCCATACTCGCAAACATGATTCCGATTGTGTGGTAAAATTTTCCTATTAAGTTCATTTCTGTCTGTTCCTTTCATTAAATATGGAAAACTTCTGTTAGTGTCACTACAATGTCGTGACACTAACAGAAAAACTCGGGAAATACTGCGACTGCGAGTAAACTCTGAGTAGCATAAGGAAGTACAAGACAGGTAGTAATGAGAAAGCAGACATAACCATCCTTAATGAGTAAGATAAGATAATTTTTGAAGTAGGATTTCCTGACACCCTAAAACACAGACAACGATGTATTATATTCCAACAATATGAACCGGATCACATGTTGCTAGAATGTCCAAGTCCTCTTCGTACTTTCTTCGAAGATACTTTTAAATTTTTGGAAATAAATGCAAAACATATATCTTTTATTTCTAAATTAGAATAGAACTAGTAAAAGAAATGCTGAATAAGTTAAAATAAATTAAAACATGACATTAAAGTGTCGTATCAAAATACCCGGTACTCTTTTTCCTTATAGTTTTACACAAGATGTAATTTTAAATCGAAAAAGCGCTTTAATCTGTCGTGAGTTCCGATAACGGGCAGATACGACCAGAAACATGTTAAAATGGCATATTGTTACGAAAAATTCGGCGGTTGCGCCTGTATGTAAGCTTTCCGGCATAGCACTAGGGTTGCCATAAAATAGTGTATGGCAGGGTTGCCAGATTGGCGACTTTATCGCCCATTTGGCGACCAAATTGGCGATATCCCATGGTCCAATCGGGAAGCTTCTAGAATAACTTCCTGTCGAGATATTTCTCGAAACGTGTCGAACTTTAAGAAAAGCTATTTAAACCCTTGCGTTTCTGAGAGTTAGTTAGTTGAGTTGCGAAGTAAGTTGCGAGAAGATTGTGAGGAGTTAGTTGAGTTAGTTGTTGCAAGTTGCGAGATCGTGAAGTGTTGCGAGCAGTGTGATTAATTGTGAGAATAGCTGCTACGCGAAAGTTTTGTGAACGGAAAGCAATCGAGATAGTGCTTTGCCGTGAAGCTATCCTTACAGTATAGCTTGACAGTGTATTGGTGATTGTTCCACGGTGTTTATTAGAAGTTTAGTGTTGCCGTGAAGCCACCTTTACAGTTACAGCCTGAAGCTGTGTTGCTGATTGTTTCAGCGTATTTATTGTAGATTTTCGACGCTTTTAAAGGTAATTTTGGAACTGTGCTGTAAATAGTGATTCCTGTAAATAAATTGTGCTTTTTATTGTTCTGCATCGTGTTTTCATCGGATACTCTCAAATCTACGAGCCCGTAAAACGCAACAATATGATCATTAACCTTACACCATAGAGCTGGTCTATGCCTTACACCACGCGATAACGCGGGAAGTAATGAAAATTTTCAGGAACGTTTATAAAAAAAAAAAAAAAAAAAAAAGCATAGAACATCTATATTCCTCAGGCAACACAGCCAACCGAAAAACTAAAAAATACTTTTTTAACTAGGGGGATAAAAAAACTGACCATCTACTTAGAATTCATGGAAGGCACAATGTGCGTGGCGCCTTTATTTGTGTTCTGTCGCTATCAGCCATTTACCAAGACTTCACAGACAGTTAAAACCCAACGAAAACATTCTTTTAAAACAAAGGAAACACACAGAAAAGAGGAGAAAAAAATCGGCCTAGCTTTAGGGAATATCGACAAACAGTATTGACTTAAAAACAACTCCCGCAAGAGTTGTGGAAACTTTACGATCACTCTAATTTACTCCGCAAGAAGGGAGAGGGGAAGAACGGCCTTTTTCTCCTCCTGAACTTTACAGGCTAGTTACGCAAGTTCAATGAAATTAAACTGATAAAAGTGCAGAAAACAAAGGGAGGGAATAAAAATCGAATCGAGACTACTGATTGTAACAATGGATGCAACTGAACTAAGGAGACTAATCAAAAAGGTCAATATCTTCTCTTTAAATGGGCAACATAAAGAGGAAGAAAAGACAAAGAGATTCTGATCCTATCTCTCGTTAAGAACCTTAAATAAATTTTAACGGACAACGAATCGAACTTATTTACTAAGTGTAAATCAACGTCTTCGTTTTAAACTTAACGGCGAGGCATATATATATGATGCTCTCATTTTAAAAATTAAGTTACAAAAAATTAAAGATATTCTTTCCAATGTGCACTTGTAACGGATTGCTAACATTATCAACTCGGTAATTTTGAAGACCAAGGTTCCATCCCGAGAACAACACTGACATTTTCAAAATATCTCGCTCCAAAACTCCTAGCGCCTCAAAAACTTAATTATCAAATTATTAGTATTAACTAGTGCACACTGTCTTAAAACCAAGCAGGAAAAAAATGTGCATTCTCTTTCTGTCCCCTAACCCTTTAAATTTCCTTCTGAAAAACGTCTGCAGCACATATTTTTTCTCCACATGACTTTCTTGTACGGAATACTGAATTATACGCGTTTTTCCCTGCATTTCATTTTAACTGTTTCCTCGATTTTCATTAGAGATATATTTCTTATTCAATTAATTCGGTTCTCACTTCGCGACAGGGCAAAAATACATAAAACCTCAAAATATCTTTATTAAAAATTGAAAAATATACAAAAATATAAAACACCAAATACAGTTAAAACAATTAAAAAAATAATTTTTACAATTAAAATTAGAGTTAATATGCAAAAATCTAGCCATTCGGCCAGTGGGCGAGAAGGCAGATTTTTCGATGCACAAAACTGAAAGTTTAATTTCGGTCCCACTCGGCAAAAAGACACCGAAGGAGCAAAAACTAACTTAATTCACTATTCTGCTATGTTTCAAATTTAAACAAATATGGTTACTATGGTAAAAAAATTACACTTAGCCGCACTTAAACAAATTTTAAATTGTTGACAATTCTACAACTATTTCATAAGGATTAACTAAAGGTATAAAAACCTTAAACGGAAGATAAGAATAACATAAATCAATCGTTTCTAAAGCAAAAAATGCACAATTTACCAACATATAAGAGTTTAAAAAAAAAATGCTCACGGAGCCGGGTAACAGAATGAGTACCCAAAGTGTATATATATATAACCAAAAGTCTACAACAATTGCCGATTGCAATCATAAAGAAAGATGCACAACTACATGCTATAGCAGTCCTATATACAATATGTCAACGTTCTGAGGATACTCATTTTTGAGTTATGCGAGATACATTGATATGTACGTACAAACGCCACAAAAGTCTCCTCCGAATCCATTTTCAATCCTTTTTGCAAAAACATTTGGGAAAAAGAGTGTCTTATTTTGTTCTTAAGCACGGAATGTCACGCAAATACATTGTTAAATTGTATTTGATAGCTGTCAAAATGGGTATTTTCGTTAAATTGATACCCGAAAATGTTCGCGACTACAATACTTCATACAAAGAAATAAAAAATTCTTACCTGAAAATTCGAGATTAAAGCCTAAACACTGCGAGAAATTTACCACTAAAATTTTAAGAAGTTTTAAAAAATTTAAAATACAAAAATTATAAAACAATGCTCAATGGCAATTTTTCCGAAGTTTTATATTTTTTTAATGTGCATTCAAAACTTTGCATGAAAATTCCAGTGTAATAATTTTCTTTGGTTAACTGCAAAGACACTTCTATTTCTCAATAAAAACCGGCCCTTTTTACTATTAATTTTTATTAATAATTACTATTTAATTTACTATGGTTCACTTAAAAAAATTTAGCTCTCTTTAATCTGTTATTATTCAAGTTCCTTGAACTAGAACACAGACAGAAAACTTCCACGAAAAGAAATTCAATCTCTCTAAGAAAAATATCTAAGTCTTTGTTGTTTCAAAAATTAAGGAATTTTCACATGCTTGGCTTTTATTTTGCGATGTGCTTTACTTGTTTTGCGTGTGAAGAAACTTCAAACTTTCCTTCACACAAGAGAAAAAGTCAGTTCCCCGGTTTTAGTCGAGAATTCTTTCGCAACTTAAATCACATATCTTATCTACTTAATTCTTAGAATAGTTGATCAGTTTTTCAACATGTACACAAGAAATCCAACAGATATTCTCTTTTATAACAGGAAATAAGAGTTTTGAAATTTCTGATAATCAATAGATTCACAGGGTACAATTTCTGGCAATTCTTCATTAAAAAGAAATTTTTGTTTCACTCTTTTTCAGTATAATTTGTTATGGCACTGCTTCCAAATGCAGTACATATTTATGACATACATCAGCAGCATTGATGCCAAGCTTGAATTCACAAATGACACATGATCAAACAATGTAGGTTTAATAGGCATTTTAAATATGCTATAATTAACCCAAACCCAAATAAAGCATAACAATTCCAAAATTCGTATATTAAAGCAAATATATAATGGAAACATATGCTAAAACAGCATGCTTTTTCTTTCCTAAAGTTTTTGCAAACAATATAAAAAATGATTTTATTTTATTTTATTTTATTTT
>KK119083.1:210773-280914 GCA_000611955.2 Stegodyphus mimosarum | reverse complement strand
TTCAACTAGCGCTGATGTGCCTAGCATGCTGAAAATTTATTCTATAATTTGAACAAGATTGGGCAACGAGACATTTTTTCTTTGAAATGACTGAAAAGTTGTATTTATTTTTCTTCACAAATTGTATTTTTCCAAATTTCATAATTAGTTAACGAAAAGTTTTACAATCAATACTTCACAAAAAGTTGATTCATGCTTATTATATTATCAGCCCAAACGGCACTTAGCCCAGAAGGGCTACTGTTTTTTGTTTTGGCATTTGGCGACGAAAACTTTAAATGTCCGTTTCACTTTTCAAATTGTCGTCACCAAATATTATCGCCCTATCTTATATTTAAAGAAATTAAATAATGAAGAATCTGCATAAATGTATGTATGTTTCTCGCATTGTGATAAAACAACGGTACCTACAGCCATCCAGTTTTGAATAAAGTAATCCTCCACCGAGTATGGTCATCTGGAAGACCTAATTTGGAATTTGTTTTATTATTTATTTCATACTTTGTAAATTTTTGATTAACAAACTCATTGATTTCAAAGTGAGCAACGGCAACACTGTACGGGGATTTTATCTCCAGTGCGCGAGACTGTGTATTGGAAATTCCAAAGATATGCTCTTTTTAAATATTTTGTGATATTGGTGTTGAATTGCATTTTTATGTTTAAGTGCGAAGAACACGATATTTAATAAATAAAGGTAGCACACAAAATGTTAAAAAAATGCACCTTTGGGTATAATGTAAAATCTGAAAGGCTTATTTATTTATTTATTTAATGGTTCCATCAATTTTGTCTCCTGAAGCTTCAGTTTCAGACCATGTTAATTCATTGTAGTTTATCCAAATAAAAGATTCTGCTCCATCAAAACTGTTTTCCAATATTACGAGTCATAAAATGCTGTAAATTCTTGTAGCATTGTATTATATTAATAGTTCTATTATTTCCTAGTATTCTAATTCTTGCTGAGGGAGGATGTCTTGAGGGATTATTATCACGCCTTTGCTCAAAGTTTATTTTTAATTTTCCAGTTTTACTGACAATATCACTCACACTTGCTTTTGCACTTTCCATAATCAAGTTAGCTTTATTAAATAATTTGAATGGTCCTTGCATTAACCACAAATACAATTTTTTGCTATCATTATCAAAAAACTGTTTTATCATCACTGAACAGTGTTCTTGTGAAAATGATGGCCTGGAATTACAGTCCTTCATAGATTTCAAGTATTCTGTCAATAGTTTGAAGTAGTGAAAAAAAAATGGATAATGCTATGTTGCAGAACTTTTTTTATTCTCTACATCAATAGTCTCAAAGTGGTGGCATGTGGACCCTAAAGTAATTTTACATGGCTTGTGAACACATTTTGAGTATTATTTTGCTGTAATATGGTTCTCATAGTTTAAGAGACACAGTGATGTTGGACTGATCTTATGTGCGAGACTGTTGTAGAAAGACGGATATATTACCGATAGATCGGAATTTAATTTTTGTCACTATATACATGTGATATGGACTTGCTTGTAGACTTGTACAGGTCTCTTTTTAATTTTAGTAGATGTTGCATTGCCTTTATCTCTTCCATGTCAGAAGAAACTTTCCCTTGACAAGCAATTTTAGTTTTGGGGAAGTGAAAGAAATTCCAAGGAAACAAATCTGGACAGCATGTGGGATGACCAAGTACATATACCTATTTTTGGGACAGAGCGGTCATGCAAAGTAGTTCTTGACCAGTGAAAAGATACAGTAAGCAATACAACACATTTGGAATTACAATTTCTGTCTAAGTAATGCAAAATTAAAATCATTTGCTAAATTCTCAGCCATTCAAAAGTCAATTACTCACCTAAATACTTAAAATTGAAGAACTGATTGGGCAGCCTGTAAGATAAAACTAATATCACTTAATCTAAACACTACCTTTAATCTTCCCACAAGTAATAAATACAGGGAAATAAATGTCCTATTTTCAGCTTAAATTCCAACACTAAATATATAATAGCAAATGCAGCTAGCTGAATGTTCATTTGCACTACAATTTGGTAGTTTAAAAACTAACATGGTAATAAATCAAACTTTACTTTTTGTGCTGAAGACTATGACAATAAATTAAACGTTTGCAAATTAAACAGCAAATTAGAGATTAATACCTGGCCCCTAATTTATGCAGGTCTGTCAATGGCTGAGCCATTAAAGACTGGTAGTTTGTGCTGGAGTCCAGTTCAGGTGAGTGGGCTGGCAGCTGCTTTCATGGTTTTCCCTATGCACAAAATGAATAAGAACCACTTTCTCTTAAATGGGTCCTACATGAAAGCATTCTTCCTCTTATGTAGTTAGCCTCAATGTGCTTTGCCATATTTAAATAACCAACTAACAAATCTAATTCATGAGAGATTTTGAACGCATATTTCTAAGCTAGCAAAAGCCAGCAATTAACTGTAAACCAGCACAGTTATTGAATCGGGAGGTTTACGAGAGATACAGCACAAATGGTTTAATTGCTAATACTCTCTTTCAAAACTTGGATACTCAGTCATTAGTTAAACTCAATTTATATTTTTTGGTGGAGCTGATGGAAAAGGTAAGCGTGAAAATGTTAAAACCTCAACTGATATAAAATTAGAAATATACACACAGAAAAGAACAATTTTTTAATTAAAAGAATTTTTACGAGAAAAATTTTAATAAATTCTAATATAACAATAAATAAAACAAAAATTAAAATAATGTCAAAATGAATAATCATTTATCATATTACTAATGATCAAAATTCAATTCCTGACAACTACATTCTAAATTAGAATTTTAATAAAATAAGGAAAATACACTACATAGAAAAATGTGTTTTAGGACGAAAAAAATTAATTTTTAGTTTCAAACATTATAATCTTGGATTTATTTAACAAAGACCGTTCCCTCACTGATGATCAAATTCGTTCTCAAATACCAGCTGACAGGAGGTAGAAATTATACTTCTGTGTCCAATCTTTTACTATTTCTAAATTTAAAATCTTTCCTTTGAGACAAATACATTAATGCTCACGGAGAGTTACAAAAAAATAGTTCATGAAATGTTTCTTAGCGTTACCGTATATTAAGAGTCTTTGAATGGGAAGAACGTCATAAGTGTAGGTTAAAGAAAAAGCAGTGGTCATACTTCTGGCAGATCAAATAATCAGACAAAGAGCAATCTTTATAATAGCTAAAAATTTGAATAAATCATAGAAACAAGCATTTTTTAAATTTCTTCTATGCTTAGGGAAAAAAAAACTTATATCTGAAAGAAAAGGATAAAGCTGTTAAATGATTTTAAATTCTTGGTAACTGCAGCCAGAGAAAAACTACAATTAAAATGGGAATTTATCACACAGCATTGTGCAATTTACTTAAACAGCATTGACGAAGAACTAATAAAAAATACAAATGACTCAAGGAAGCACAAAATTACCAGAAAACCAATAGATGTTGAAATTACTTTTCTAGAATGATTTCGGGCTATAAAACTAAAAAGTTTTTCTACTTCTAGAGCTTTTTCCACTGTTTTGCTACATGTTAGGAGAGAATTTAATATCAACTGATGGATGGTTCACAAGTTGGAGAAAAAGAAATCCAGCATTGTTCATCAAAAACTGCCTGGTAAGAAGGAAGAAGTAGATCACCATGCAGCTAACTGTAGTTATAAGACATTTTACTTAGACTGCTAAATAAATACAAGCAATGCAAAACTTATAATACTGATGAAACAGGACTATGTTACAGAATATTATCAGACCATGCATTAATATTTAAAAGTAAAATAGCAGTTGGTTTCAGTAGCTGAAGGACTAGGTTATTGTGCAATATCAACCATTTGGTGACTGGGTGTGAGTGCCAGTGTGGCTCATACATGTCATAAGAGGTTATTAAAATGGGTGCCCAGAATCTGGGGATAGAGCCGGGCACTTCGTCCCCTGGAATTGTATCAGGGGACTGGTATTCCAGGGTGAGGATTGGGAATAGGGATAACTACCCCACCCTGTGAAAAAAAGTTCCAGTTCAGAAATCTCAAAAGTTAAATCTCGGACAGATACCACACCTAGATGAAATGAAACAAGAGGCTTGCATATTGGCACTTGGAAAGTGTGCACATTCTTAAAAATCTGGTTGATATGTTTGAAAATTATAATTTAGATATTTTGGCCACTTGGAAGATCAGATGGCTTGGCCAAGGAATTTTGGAAAAAAGAAGATACAATGTTTTATATAACTGTTCAGAATAAGCAGCACTGCTTTGGATAGGATATGTAGTAACTAGAAAAATAAGAGACAGAATAATAGACTTCCAACCTGTAAATGAAAGGAACTGTGAAGTGTGGATTCAAGTTTATCCTCAAAATATTAGTATTATAAGCGTGCATGCACCTGAGGATAAATGTGATACTATTAAGGATGTATTCTATAATCAATTTTAAGACTCCTATGATAAATGGCCCTCAAATGATATAAAACTGATCATTGGTGACTTTAATACAAAGACTGGCATGATATCAGTGGGGAACTCTGATGGTAATCACAGTTTACATGAGGAAAGGATTGGAATGCGCTTTAGCCCACTGCTTGGCGGCGGTTGTTTTTGAATGAGCAATAAACGCGCCAACATGGGTAACTCCGTATATCCGCCAACATGGCTGACTGTTTGTACGTTGCCTACATTGTGCAATTTGCTGAAGTTTTTTTTAAGTTTAAAAGGAATGCTGTGCACATGGCATTTTCTGCTAATTTATTTTCGTTATTTTAGCTTATTTTGTTCATTTGTGTACGTTGCCTACATTGCGCAATTCGCAGATTTTTTTTTTTAAGTTAAAACGGAACGGTGTGTACATGGTATCGTTTGTAATTTTAATGCCCTTTTAAAAAAAATTCCTTCTTTCTTCGATGCCATTTTGGTTACGTTTTTGCGGAGCGTGTCGGGAAGGTTATGTAACGGCATAAAATGTGTAAGTATTACAACATAAAATGTAAATAATTAATTTAAACCTAACTGACAAATATTTTAATGATCATAATGTTCGTTTTGCATATTATTTTATTATCTTTTTGTGGCAGCAGTTTCCATACTAATTTATGCTTTAGAATTCTATGTTTTGTTTACAATAGCTTTTCGCGGAGCGTGTCGGGAAGGTTGCAATTGCAAAGACGTTTCGCAGAAACGCGCCGAATTGGCGATTTTCAAAACATCGCCAAGCAGTGGGCTAAAGCGCATTTTCACCGAGGAAAGTAGTGATAATGGTTTAAGACTTAACAATTTTGCAAACGCAAATGAACTTATTACAAGAGGTACCTTCTCTGAACATAGAAATATACATAAAAACACATGGCAAAATAAATGGAAAGACACTAAATCAGATCGGTCATTTCCTGGTGGATCTAAAACAACAAAAGTGCCTTTTGGATGCCCGCAGTTATCGTGGAGCTAATGCTCAGTCCGATCACTTCTATGATTTCCAAGCTGAAAGGAAAGTGAGACCTTTTAGAATAGGCAACACAAAGAATCTTGGATATTGATCCATTATGCAAACCTGAGACAATGAAAGATTATGGAAATGATCTAAAAGAAAGGCTACTGAAATGTGATGATATACAGAATCTTGGAGACAGATAGAAAAAATAATTAAGGATACTACAAAGAAAGCTATACGCGAACTAGAAGGGAATAAATGACATGGATGGTATGATTGCAACTGTGCAAAAATTACCAAGGAGAAAAACAAAGCTTATTAACTTATGATAAAAAAACACTATACTATAGGAGTAGAGGAAAACTGTAAAGAGTTGAGGTGACAAGAAGACTGTTTTATGGAAAAGTAAACAGTTTTATGGAAAAGTAAGGAACAGTTTAGTGACATAAAAAAATTAAAAACCCAAAAAGATCGAAAAATTTTTACCAGAAAATCAGTGCTCTATCTTGCTTTGCCTGTTCAGGGACTATTACTTGTAAAAACGGTGATGGTGAGCTTACAAATGATCGAGTTGAAGTGCTAAAAAGATGTAGAGAGTTCTTTAGAGATTCTTCTCTACTGAAGTGATCTTCCAAGGAAGGAGGTTGATATACGACCTGAATGATTTTGAGAATGACTGAACTCTGGAAACTGATGCATCATCCTTGTGTGAAGTGAGGAAGGCTATTAAAAATCTAAATAACAATAGGGCTGCATGACCAGATGGTATTAAGGCAGATGATGATAATATTGACCTACCTGAACTGATTGGCGCTAATCACAAGGTTACACTTAATGTTTGGACTCTGAAGCAGACACATCCTATGAATGGGAAGAGGGATCCATATGTTCCATTTTTTTAAAAAGAAACTGGTTGGAATGTTATAACTATCCAGGTATCACCCTCTTAAATGTGGCATTTAAAATCTTTCTCCATATTTTATATAATAGGTTATTACCATATGCATCTACAGTTATTGGCAGCTACCAATGTGGATTTCATGCTAGAAAATCTACTACTGGTCAAATTCACTCTGTTAGATAAATTTTAGAAAAAACTACTGAAAATAATATTGATACTTTTTTGTTGTTTTTCAAGGTGCTTATGATAACGTATACTGTGAAAAGCTGTTTAAAGCTATGCTGGAATTTGGATTCCCTAGAAAAATTGTCGATCTATCTAGAATGAATTTAAAGAAAGTAAATCGCAGAGTTAAAATCATGTCTAATCTATTAGAGGCATTCTACACCAGAAGGGGTTTGAGAGAGGGGTGATGGCCTTGCATGCATATTCCCCCCCCCCTTGAAAAGGCTATTAAAGATGCTGGAATTATAACTACAGTCACCATTTTTCAGAGATCTATGCAGTTACTAATGTACACTGATGCCATCTACATTATTGACAGAAGTAAACATGCAGTTGTGGAGACACATTTCTCTACAATCTGCAGCCAGAGAAAATGGACTAACCATTAACGAGAATAAAACAAAATTTATGGCAGTAATTAACAGAGCATATAATCCCCTCCCATTGCAAATAAATTTTTATACCTTCAAGGCTGTTGCTCTTATGTATCTTGATACTATCATCTCTAACGATAACAATATTAAACTTGGCACTAGATTATTAAGAGCTAACAGATATTATCATGGTTTAAGGAATTTATTAATCCCTTAATTATTAAACTTCAAGACAAAAATAAGTCTTTATATAACTCATTATACTTATCATATTGTATGGCAGTAAATGCTGGCCATTAACAAAAATAGATGAATAAAGATTTCTAATCTTTGAAAGAAAATACTGCAAAGAATATATGGCCTGGTTAGAGAATTTTGTTTAACCATAAAATCTCAGCAGATGACAACAGCCTAATATTGCCTGAGTCATCAAATCTTATCACATCAGGTAGCTTGGCCATATTTTTTGATGCAGCAACTCGAACCCTGTTAAAAAGGTGACCTTTGCAAGCGTACAGAGTACAGGAAAAGAGGAAGACCTCACACAAGATAGATAAACTGTGTGGAGGCAGATCTCCAGACTTTAAATATCAATCATTGGCAGACCGTAGCAACCGCTCGAATCCATTGGAGGAAGCTTGTTGAGATGGCCTTGGCCTGTAATAGGTTGTAGTGCAACTGAAGAAGAATACATAATATGGATCTGACAAGTAAGAAGACAGCACTGGTTACTGACAAAAACAGAAAACCTCAATGACTGAACGGTGCGAGAATTTACTTCCAACTTAACACAGCAATACGAACTCATGAATGACAAGTAATATTTTTACTTATCTTCTTTTGAAAAGGAACAGTAAACTGAAAAATGAAAAAATAGCTTTACTAATTTGATAACTGTGCAGCACATAACCTCTGATCTCTTTCTGAAAAACGTTAGCATCTCTTCCCACAAATACAACTTTTAACATTCAAGCTTAAGAACAGAAAAAGTTGTTGGATCAAATATTATTACAGAAAAGATGTTAAAAAAAAGTTAGAATTTAATTTTGAGAAAATTCAAGCACTTCGAAGGATATATGTAAGTTAATATTTTTGCAAGAGGTCATACATACTATAGTCAATATATGGGCTTAATCTATTAAAATCTTAAAACAAACTGCTTTAAAAAATTTAGTTTTTATGTAGAAGCTTTAAAAGGAATGTAAACTATAGCTAATGTTTCAGACATTAGCGAGATTCATTTTTAAAGTATGTGTCAATTCAGAACAATATTGAGACAACCTGTATAAAAACTGACTATGAAAATGATAAAAGATCTGTATAAAGCAATAGTGAAAATGATACAATAAAGATGCAAAACTGATGACATGCCATCATTAATTGAATCTAGAAAAGCATTTCAATAACTCTTTAACTCAAAAGTGTTGATCAAAAAAACTACCAGCAGTTTTACAAAATTACAAATACAGTTGAAAAATTGCTGTTAAATGATATGACATAAACACAGAATACCTGTTTGTAAAAGTTAAAATTTCATCAAGAATATATTTTTATAAACATTTAAAAAAAATGAATTTCATAAGTAGTTTATTTTTATATTAACCTTACTTATTTTTATATTAACCTTACTTATTTTATTATTCATTATCGTATAAATTACTATTTTACTTAAAAAGTTTAAAACTAATATCATGGTTTGCAATTTAGAAATCTCTGTTTATTAAACTCAGTGGTTTAGGGCTGGCAAGGCTATATATACGCAGCCTAGAATATTTTTTGTTACATCTTCAAAACACTCTTTTGCAAAAAAATCGAAGTGCCAAGAAGGACTTTTGTGATCGTGATGAAATTTGGTACGCAAAAACATTTTGATCAAACATGCATGCAAATGATCAAAGTTTCAAGGTAAATGAACAGGAATTGCGATCATAGCGCGTATTTCTAGCGTGTGATTTGCAGAGTATAAAACCAGTAACAGAGGCGGAAAATTTATCCTTCTTTGTTGCTGCCATTGGAATTCCGTAAAGAAGCAACTAAAGATGCCATTACAACGATATCCAAGACCTTACAGACAACTAAACAACTTCGAACATGGTCGTATTCTAGGGTTGCGTGAAGCTGGGTGGTCATACCAAGCAATAGGCCACCACCTGCAGCGTACAGACACTCCTGTGCAAAGATGTTGGCAGCAATGGTTTCTACAAAAAAATTGCCTGCGAAATGAAGGCTCTGGAAGGCCAAGGAGCACAAATGCGAGGCAAGATAGGATGACTGTTTGCCAGGCCCGAACCGTCCCAACGGTATCATTGTCGACTATTCAACGCATTCCAGAAAAGTCTATACCTCCCGTGGTACCGTCCACCGTCTCACACCGCTTGTCTGAGACGGGGTTATGTCCACAGAGGCCTTTAAGACATTTGTCTTTGACCCCACAACATCGGCAGAGTCATCTGGAATGGTGTCGCAGACGATCATCATGGCTGCCATCAGACTGGCATCACATAGTGTTCAGCGAT
The DNA here is from genome assembly GCA_000611955.2 of Stegodyphus mimosarum. NCBI lineage: Eukaryota > Metazoa > Arthropoda > Arachnida > Araneae > Eresidae > Stegodyphus > Stegodyphus mimosarum. The sequence continues at coordinate 271,462 of KK119083.1, read as the reverse complement.
GAATCCCGCTTCACTCTTGAAGCAGATGACCACCATGTTCATGTCCGGAGAGGACAAGGCCAGCAGTCCCAATCAGCCTTTGTTTTACTAAGGTATACAGCCATGACCCCTGGTGTGATCTTTAGTCATCCTCCTTACATCTTAAATAGTTCAGTGATATGTTGATACTATCCTGCGGCCAGTTGCATCAACCTTCATGGCACGTCATTCTGGAGCCATTTTAAAACAAGATAATGCCAGGCCACATACTGCGCACACCTCTGGACTGTTTCCGTCAGTTGATATTCTTCCTTGCCCAGCAAAGTCACTAGACCTTTCACCAATCGAGCATGTCTGTGACATGGTAGGCCGCCAGATTCGGGCACCACAAAATATTGCAGATCTGGAGCAACAACTGATGAATGCCTGGCAGAATGTGTCGCAGGATGACATTAGAAACCTCTACCACTCCTTGCCTTGACGAATTCAAGCATGCATTGCCGCAAGAGGTGGTTCGACCAACTACTAATTTGAACACTCAATGGGTGATTGTGAGCCGTGAACAGGTACTATGATGATTTAATCATTTTATTATCTGTATATGAGCTATATCTTGGAGACGTGTACAATGCACCACACGACTGCTGGCAACATTTGGGACTGATACATATTTGTCACACCCATCTGCAGAGAGTTTTTAGTTCAGCAGCATGCCGTTGCGAAAGGGTTAAAAGCAATAATATTAAATACATGACATTTATAATTCAGAACTAAAATTCTACATGCTAATTTGGAGGAAAAAAAAAAGCACTTCTGTGCCTTTCACAAAACTGGCAGTTTTGTATCATTTGAGGCACAGAACAGATACATGAAAAACATTCTGCATGTTGTTTGTGCCCAAATACATATGTTAGAATGACACTCAGTTCATGCTTTTGAGACGAGAAAAAAGCAAGCTAAATTTGATCAATGGACCAATTAGAATAGGAGAAACAGAACTGCCCCTTCCCTCCTTTTTTTAAATGACTGTACCTTGAGAATTAGTGGTCAGGCCTAATTGAAACTCATCTGTGAAGAGAATGATCTCCCACTGATGATTAGTCAAAAGTCAATATTCTTTGCACCATGTTAAATGGGATTCTTGTACACAGAAGAGAGTGGCATGCAAGCAGATTTCTCTCATGTAGCCTTTTGGAAACAGTAGCTCTCGAAAGTTAGGTTCTTGTAGCCATACCTAGGTCATGAGCCAGCTGAAAAGCCACTGTACTTCTGTTATGCTTCACAGAAATGGACAAATATCAGTCTTCATCAGCCACTGCAGCTCTTAGATGACCTTCCCAGGTTAACTCTCTAAGGATCCATTATTATCAATTTGTTTCCATATATTGCACACAGTGCTGGGTGTTACATTCAAGTTTCTAGCAATTCACCTGAAACTGTCTAGCTTCCAGTTTTCCAACTTCTTTCCAAATATTGGCAACTACTAATTTTAACTGTCTGCTTTTGAATTTCATGAAATATGTCCCCCCCCAAAAAAAATCACTATGAAAGTTGCCGAGGTGTGAAAGCAAATGAAGTGCGGAAAGTGTCACATGCACTTTTAATGCCTCTTCTCCAAAACACTCCTCTCACGTGCACATATATGGCTGCATATTCAACACTAAAGATTTAAGCTCCCCCTCCCCCAGAAGCCTAACTTGTAACTTTTATTCAGAGCTTTACGAGAAAATTGCCAAATATGCATATTCTTTTAAATTTGATCACCAGTATATCTAAAACATAGTAAGCCATCTCATTTACAACCTCCCTAAGTATATTTCTCATTTCATACTTCTCATAAGAGAACATTATTGCTGAGAAATTAACAAGTATATGTTCAACCTCTCTAACATGAACCTGTATTGAATTTTTCTAACACAACCATTTTTAAAAAGATCCAAATCAAATGAAATCATAGGTGATTGTTTTACAGGGTTCGTACACATTTCTGCACATGGAAATTAAGTACTTTTAAGGACTTTTAAGAACCATTAATGAAAAAAATTAAGGACCTATGAGCAAATGGGAACTGAATAAATTCAATTAAAAATATTATCCATGCCTGAACTTCATTTTTGTAATACAATCCTAACAAGAAAGTAGATCCGTAAGTAGATGAATAATTATTACACATGAATTAATTAACAAAATTATTAATAAGTTTGAGAATAAAATCAACTTTATAAATGTATCAAGCAGCATTAAATATTTTACATTTATAATAGTTGGACATATCTGAAAGAAGATAAATGACATTTTATTTATGTTTTGCTAACAGTTAGCTTTATTTTTTTTAATATTTCATTTTTTAACATACTTGCTCAGTCTAGAGGTTTAGTAAATAGCAAGTAGATTTTATGTCAAGAGGCACAGATTAAAATGAGCAGTAAGATCATAATCAGCATGATTCATAACAAAAGATCGCCCTGTACCCGCTGCTGCTTACCTAGAAAGAGATCTGCTGATTAGATCAATCCTAAAAGGTCTGATGTGGGCATGGTTGGCATATTGTTTTAAGTCTCAATAGATGCAATAAGAATAAGTAGAATGCGCGGAAGAATGCAGAAGAATAAGTTTTACATGAATTTTTGTGTTTTTGTGTTTTATCTTGAGACCAAGGTAAGGATTAATAAAAGGCAATAACTCGCTTTAATACACAGAGATAGTTTTTAAGGTAAGCAGTATACAGAGATAATTTTTAAGGTAAGCAGTTAGTTATAAATAATTAAATTAGGTAGTTAGATAACCTTAGTTATTATGGATTTATAGGCCAATATAAAATTTTATTTATTTTTTAAACAATAGTTATTAAAAAAGGCCCTATTAAAATCACAAAAAAAAAATTTCACAGTTTACAATACATGTAATTTATGACATTAGATTCTTAAACGATATTAGGATAATTACACATTAAAAGCTACAAAACATTTATGTTTTGTAACAAAACTCAACCAAATATTTACACGTCTTTTTAACTTGAAGCCTTCCCAGACATTTTAGTTAATTTGAATTTCCTTCCCTTTAAGCATCTTTTCTAACAATCAGAAAATTGTCTCAATACGCAAACCAGTCTTCTCACTAGTTTCTGCGTGCTTTATCTCCTAACTTGTCAACCTCTCTACAATATAGCTATGAGGGTTTACTTGATCTGGTAAAAGTTAAATAGTCCAAAACCTCCCGACAGACGTGAAGCAAATTATCGCTATGTCTGAAAGTAACTGTAATGTCAAAGGTTCAAATAAGCCTCTTATTTAAAGAGAACTTAGAACATAAAGGCATATTCTGATGCTAACAAAATCAATTACTGTTTGTGGTGATGTAATTAAACAAGAACAATCAAATTCAAACTAAAAATGTGGACTAGTGGTCAAAGACTATACAATTTGATTTTAATTTAAGCTGACTCAAAAACTCTATCATATGAGGAAATGGGAAACTATAGTAAAGGCTGAAATCATGAACAACTGGGTAATTTATATAATAATAACTATACATATCTTTGAAGAAAATTTTTTTTATATATTCAGTTTTCTTCACATTTCCTTTTCATTTTAGAATTTTTTGATTTAATTAAGGATTTCTTTTATTGTAAAAAAAAACTAAATGCATTTAGAATGCATAGAAAAGGCTGCTAATATTATTTCTTTAGCAATATCAAAATTCAGAAGAAATGTAAAATATATATGGTAAGGGCTGGTTATAGAGCTGATGTGGCAGAATTTTTAGAATTTAGTGACAAACTGAGCAACAAAATCTACAAATGTCATAACTTTTAGAATTCTGTTATAGCAAAAAACTAGAAATATTCTGAAAAAAAAGGAAAGAAAGAAAGGAAAACTGTAAAATAATTTTATAGAGAAAACTGCTGCATATTCTGAGAATTCTAAATATTCTGAGACAATTACATGGGAAAAACTCTTACTATCAAAAACTTAAGAAGACATTTTTAATTAATTACATAGCAAATTTCGCTTTTCATAAGAACTGTTCTGTAAATTGTGTTTTAAAGCATTATACCCTGTTTATAATATGACAGCAAAAAATAAAAATATTTTATTTTAATGTTATTTTTAAATATAATTTCAATATATTACCATTATTTTAATACAATTTATTAATGTTACAATGTAATAAAAAAAATCGTCGAAAAATTCTTAGATCTCGGAATTAAAAGTTTTCTACAAAAACTGATCTTAAAATCGCCAAAATGTTGATAAGTCGCCAAATTTAGAACCATTAAATAAAAAACTTCACATCACCAAAAGTGAAAAGTTGTTTAAGAGCTCTTCATTAGAAAAAATGAATTTCGAAATGCTTATGTTTCACTTCTTGCTTAGAAACTTGAGTATCCCGCTATTTATTTATTTATTTTTTAAACAATAATAATTTTTAATAATTTATATTAGAAATAAAAATAAATTATAACACATGAACCCATTTACCCATTCAAAAGATAACCATATACATTAGTGAATCGCCAAAAATATTCCTTCAAAATGCTAATTCACACTCAAAATGGCAGTCGTAAAAAAAGACAGAAATTTCAGATGATAAAAATTAAGGACCTTCTGTCGATTTTGGCCAAAATTAAGGACTTTTAAGGACCAAAAATCAATTCCAAAAAACCTAAGGACTTTTAAGGACTCTTAAGGACCGTACGAACCCTGTTTTAGAAAGGACTCCCTATAGTGACTGACCCATTACAAATTACAAATGCCCCCCCCAAAAAAATGCTTCCATACACTGAAGTACAAAAATGAAATGCCCTCTCCCCCCTCTTTAAAAAAGCATGAGACTCTAACTTGAATTGTTAAATAAAAAAGCTTCAACAATGGGAAAGAAAGATATCCTTTATTCACTTACATCCTCTTCAAAGGAGGAGGGAAAATATGCTGAACTAATGCAAAAAGATAACCTAAATGACCAATTATAATGAAACTGTATTACCTATCTATAGTGAGATTAACACAGCATAGCACTACTCAGCAAAACTTACACCAAATCAAATTATAGTGCAATCACTTTTAATTGTTTGATAGATTTAAGTTCAGTAATCATCTAAACAATTACAGTTCTGCAATTAAAATTCGAAGCAAAATTAATTCTAACCTTTAAAACAGATACAGCAAAAATTTTAAAAGAAACATAATTCATTTGAAAAATTAATTAGAAAAATTTGCCAATGCAAAAAATCAATTGCATCGATGGATTGTTAAAAGTCTAAAGTCCTAAGTCTTTAAATAAAATCATCTGTAGCAATAAAATATTAAAACCAAGAACTTACTTAAAAAAGTTAAAAAACACAATGCTTTTGCTAGGGCACGTGGCTCAATTCAGAACAATTTTTAGAACCCTATATGAAAACTATTTAGCAGTAGATAAACGGAAATACATTCTGACCCTTGGATTGCATGGATCAGCAACAAAAAAAGTTCTTTTCATTATCTATAACCTGGATCCACCAATACAAAGGAAGTTTCAGTAAGGGGTGTATGAATTGTCACAGAATTCTCTTACAATGGGAAATTAAAAATAAGAAGAGTGAGATAAAATGTTAAAATTAACATTAAAATTAATTAAATGTCTAATAATATTTACAGAAGACAACCATTTCTTTATCCCCAAAAGTGAAACTTCATCAAGACAAAGCAACATGTCCTACTTAAACAAGTACTACTGCATTCCTTGGAAAAACGAAAACGGATACAAACATATGTACACCTTGCATACAAAAAAAAAGGGGGCAGTTCTATATCTCCTGTTCTACTGGACCGATTGTCGAAATTAAATTCCATTTTCCACATCTTGAAAGTGTGACTTAACTTATGTATTAGATTTATATATGGTATTGGGGTAAGTATTTTGACATAAAATCAGACTTTTTCTAAAATAACATACCAATCTTTTTCCATATTCCGATTCTATGACTCCAATTATGCCTAGATATTAAATTTTGCAATTTTTGGTGAGAAATTTAAAAATTTATCTTGGGGCACTTTTTTTTGTTTGTGCCAAGAATAATTCACTTGACAAACTTGTTAATTCACAGCAACATGTTTTCCTTTCTTCTTTTTCATTCTGCATGAGTAAAAAAAGGTTGCTGTGAATTAACAAACTTGTTAATTCACAGCAACATGTTTTCCTTTCTTCTTTTTCATTGTACATGAGTAAATTTGTACTCAAAGTACATCAACCAAATTTCACACTATTATTGTTTATAACGAATACGTCACACTCGAAAATGCTCATATAGCTTAAGAAAATCATCTTAAAGTAGATGTATTTAGAAGCATACGTGTAAAAATAATTTTTCACACATATGCTTCTAAATACATCTACTTTAAGATGATGGTAAACGTTTTACAGGTTATAATTCAATTTTTTTTTAATTTATAAAAATTATTTAAAAATAAATCATAAAAAATGTGCAGATTATATTTAGATTAAGCCTAAATTTCGAATTCTGGAAGAAGAAATCAGGTAAATTTAATAAAGAAAGTGATATTAATAAACATATATGAAATTCAATTAACATTGAAGAGCTAAAATTTTCAGAGCTAATTTTTTAAAAACTACTTGTGCGATTTTTACAAAACTGGCACTTTGGCATAATTTAAGTTGAAGAATCGGAATACAGAAAAAAAATTGGTATATTATTTCAGAAAAAGTCAGATTTTGTGTCAAAATACCTATGTTAGAACAACACTGTATATAAATCTAGTATATAGCCTAAGACGTGCTTTCGAGGCGCGGAAAACACGACGCAAACCCGCCCCGATCAATAAACTCCGGAAAGTAGTGGAAAAGGAATGGAAATGAATACCTGCAAAAATTTTACAAAAAGCCCTTATATTACGGAAATCATGATGCAGACTTACAGCCTAGAAAAAAAAAAGTTATTATATCAAATGTTAGAAAATATTCTTCTTATTTCAAGCATTAATTAAACAGCCCTAGAATCCAGAAAAAATGTACAAACATCTCTATATTTTCCCCCTTTTAAACTGATTTAATTATACAGAAAATGAGAAAGAAAATTATGTGATTAACTTAATTTCCAAAGGACATAGTTACAGTAAGAACATAACATCTTATTCATGGATAAATTACTAGTAACTATCACAATATTATTTATTTAAAAGAAACCTACATTAAAATGAAAATACACACATAATATTAACATTACCATTGATATCTAGTCAAGTATCTTCATTTCTACTACCCAATAGCTTGAATCTCACCCATTCTTGTTGTCGCCCACTGCAACTTCCTAGCCATCAAAACATTTAATGCTACTGGAAATGCTACCATCTGCTATAGCCTGAAAGTTGTGACCACTGTCATTATCATTCAGTCTGTCTTCCCTCATGCAATGAATTTCAAAACCATCGACAACATTATACATCCCTGCCTTCTTGAAACTCCTTACTATAATCACTTCATCAGTCAGAGCCCATGCATCCGATATTCATGAGCAAATTTAATAAGAAGATGAAAGCAATTATTGTGTGAATGAATCCCTTTTAAAATTCAGCTAAATTTATTTTCTGAACTCCTTGAAGAAGGAGGAAATTACATGAATATTTAAATGACTTAAGAACATTCCACTAAAAAAGGAAGGGAGGATATGCGAGCAAATATAGTATATGCAATATTATATTTGATATTAATTAAGCAGAAGATTTTATGACAGTAACAATTTTAAGAGAGGAGAAAATAAGAATTTAAGCTAAAAACAATCAACAAAATAATAACGTTGGTTTCCAAGTCTAAATGAAATTAATGAAAAAAAAAAAGAGAGAGAGACAAGAACAAACTCATTTCTTCAATTGTAAAGTTTTGTTTTTTAAATGCTTCCAACCATAAGACTCACATTTTAGGATACCAAATCAAGTCAGATAATTCATATTATCTGAACTGTTTTTACAGAAAATGTGCTTAACAATCTTTTTGGAGAACATACAACATATATTATATAAAGTGTGAAGAAAGAAAATGTCTTACTCCTCCCCCTTCAAAATCTAGCTTTAGTATTCATAATACAGATCAAGAGTTTACTTACAATTCATATACGTCTTCCCACTGTCGATATAATTTTGTAGCATTGTCTCTGAGGGAAGTCACAGCTTGACCTCCTCCCTCGGCAATGAGCCTTAAAATCCGGGCACTGATGGACAATACAGACTCTTTCATTTCTTGAAGATTAGACAAACCAGCCTAAAAGATAAAATTTAATATATAAAACACATACTGTAAATTATTCATTCTCATCAATTAATACACACAATAGAAAGAAATGATATGGTAGCTATCTAGTAATGGATATATCTATCTTTCACAAGATATGAACTACTATATAGTAGAGCAGAGAACATTTTCGGAAAAGATTTTTCCTATATGTACTGTACCACTGGAAAAATTTTATTGTACTACAAGGCAGAATGCCTGGGTATGTTCAAAACTTCTCAGTAATACTCACAAAAGCAACTAATCAAAAAAAAAAATTATCTTCACAATATCCTGGCACATGTGTGGCAAATAAGTAGGATATATTTATTTATACCTCTATGTTGAAACAGCCTACTTTTATTCAAATTCATGAAAACCCATGAAAGGATGCAGCACATATTCAGTGACATAGATAAACTAGTCATGTTCTTCGCATTTAAACCATAAAATTCAGTTAAAGAACAATATCGCAAAATAATTTTAAACTGAGCATATCTTTAAAATTTCCTACACACAGTCTCACGCACCGCAAATAAAAATGTTTTTTTCTGTACAACGTTGCCATGGCCCGCTTCGAAATCCTGGAGTTCGTTCATCAAAAATTCGTTAAAGTTTTACAAAATATGAAATTGTTAATAAAACAAATTCGAAATTTCAAATTTGGGCTTACAAATGCCTATATTCGCAGCAGGATTACGGCATTCAAAATTCGATGGCTTTAGGTTCCGTCGTTTGATCACAATGCGAGAAACATACATACATTTATGCACATTCTTCATTATTTAATTTCTTTAAATATAATACAGGGCTGCAATATTTTGTGGCAACAGTTTGAAAAGTGATACAGACTTTTAACGTTTCCGACGCAAAATCGCAAAACGAAAACAATAGTCCTTCAGGGACAAAGCCCCTTTGAACTAAAAAAAACTTTCGAATAATTTTTTATATTGTATCACCATTGTTTACCCATTTCAAATAAAATCACATATCATGCCCATTAATATAACTTTTCTTTAGGCCAAGATCCCGTAACTTCAAAAATACTCCATGGCTTGCTGATCCATAGCAGACAGGTCTCAAATTTGATTCAGTTTTCAAAACGTGAGAAAAGACAGATTAACATCATCAACCTATATCCTTCTTTACAAAAAACAAACTTTTCACTGGACTCAGATAAACACACAGTGAAGATTTTGATTATCTGGGATGTTGTTGTTATATCTATTGCTGAAATTAAATTGCACCGTCTGGAAAGTGCTTTTGTTCATTGTAAATGATGCAATGGAAAAGGTGACTGTGAGGAATGCTCCTTCCAAAGATGAATTCCAGAATCATACATTGAATATAATGGTGGTGGACATTAGCAGCATCTTCTGCAAGAAGACCGTGCAATTCTATTTATATTTTAAATATTAATAAGTGGGATTCCAAATAAGTTCTATGTGATTTACGATTTCTTTATATTATTCATTCACAAAATTTTTCACTTAAAAAAAGCTACAATTAAAAAACTAAAACTGGAAAACTTAAAAAAAAAAAAAAGCTAGCCAGCAAGAGACAGTCATACTTTAATAAATTAGTTACATTACAATATTATTCTTACACACTGACTTAATAAACAAGAGACAACTTGGATTTCCCAGTGAATAAATTAGTATCAAAACAGAGATCACTTTTTACCTGTGTAAATTCAAAACCTAAAATTTCATTTTCAATTCAGTTTCACACAAGAAAGAAAATATTTCCATTCTGGTGTTTCAATAAATTCCCTTTTAAAGGCAGATACAAAATAAACAAATCAAATTTTGAAACCTGAAGTCAAGGTAGAAAAAAGAGATGCGCACCAATCAATATCAAATGTAAATCTAGGACTGACATTAGTTTATGGAAAATTTTAAATCTTGAGTTTTCAGCAAAACTAACACACATCCGAAGCTATATTTTGCCTGATTTGATGCAACATAAAAGTTTTTAATAGAATCTAAAAATTATGCTTTAATCCTTTGTTAACTTTAAGCTAATAATTTATTCCTTCATTCCTCATTAGTTGTATCTGTTACTTCCAAATGCAACGTTTCAGACCTCCCCTTTTTTTTATTATAAAAAATCACATTTTATGTACAATAAAATATTTGAATTGCATGTTGACATTCACATATTTCATATCAAGTTCCACTATAATCGATTCACTTCAAAAAATTAGGTAATTTTGTAATTACATATGATATTTTACATAATCCAGCATCAAACACCATTTATTATGCTGTGAGCATTTGCTTTTCAAAATGCACTTAGACTACTTCATAATATAAATTTACATTTTTCAGTTTACCTGTAAATTTTGTATATTTGTCTTGAGTTGCTCAAGAGAAATAGCAGATCCAACAGCATCTGTGGCATTCACTGCCATAGCACTGAGTTTCTCTTTCAAAGCAGTAAGAGAACAATGAACATCTAAAATTGCAGATTCCAAGTCAGTGCTACTAAGCTTTGAATCTTTATCATTTCTTGAAAGATTCAACACCTTTGTCTGCATATCTTCCCACTCTTTTATCAAACCTAGGAAGAGATAAAATTTTATCTCATTTTCAGCTTATCTTCTGAGTACATATGACAAGAAACAATGGAATTTGCATCGCATAATGTAGAATCAAACTTAAGCTATTACAACAATATACATAAAACAAGGAAAATATAAATTTTTCCTTAATACAATCCTTATGCTCTTTATTCATAAATCTAATCAAGATTTTCCTAATTTTGTCTAAAAAATTATCATTTTCACAAATATCATATATGAAATTATATAGCTCTTCCTTTAATAATTTTTGGCAATATATTATTAATAATCTGAAATGAATCTATTCTTACATGACAGTACGAAAATTAAATATTACTGCTTGCTCAGAGTCCAACTGTAAACAAGCTGCATATTAAAGGAACAGCAAAATTATGAAAATTTAATTTACCCTTTTATTGGTAAGCAGAGTAAATTGGAGTGGGGGCATAAAATGGAAAATTTACCATAAAAAGATAGAAATAAGCATTCTTATTATTAATATATGTTTAAACTTAAAAAGTGAGACAATGCTAGCTTCAAATAAACTGCTAACAATCAATAGCAATTTTAAATTTCTAATGTGTAGGGATTATAAAATAACATTTTACAAAGTATTTAGATATAAAATACTCAAATGAAAGGTACTTCTGCAGAAGAACTAAAGGGAAAGGCTTAGATATTTAGAAAATGCTTCAATGAGTTTAAAAATAATTATATAACATGAAAAAAACTGCAGGCAGTTCCTAAAATTAAGAAGTTATCAACAGAAATTGCTGATTTTGGAACTACCTGAAAGGTATTACACAGTATTAAGGAGTACACAAAATATAATACTAGCTTTAAAAAAAAAAAAAACTATTGCAAAAGCATTTGATTACAATAATAATAAATAAATAAATAAAAATATGATCACAAAATTTTTTCCCTTAATTCATAATAAACCAAACTGAAATACATAATACAGTAGAAAGTCTGAGATACAGACGTCCAATATCTGGAATGATCTAAAATCCGGACCTCAAAGCTACCAACTTTTTTTTCCACCTATAATAAAACATGTAAAGAGTTCTGACTCTTAATTTCACTTCGGCACTAAATAAAATAATGAGGTATTATCCAAGAAGCGATCATTTTAGCATAAATTTGTGTGATCAATAATTTGGCTCTGTAGTTGCTTATCTGCTTGACATACATCTCAAACCAAAACATTACACATAAAAACATAGTTGATTTTACATTACTAATATTTTATATCCCTGATGCCAAACTGGCAAATCATCATTACATTTTGCTGTCATCACTGCATGTTTATTAACAAATGATAACTTGAGTAATGACTCATGCAGTGATGCCTAAAATTGTTTTAATATTAGTAACTGAATAGCAAAAGGTATAAATGCGCTAAGAGATGTGGACGAGGAAAAATTTAACAAGAATTTCTTTCCATACACTAACATTGAATTAAAAGCAACTGATTTGTATTCACATTAACCCAGAACCAGAGATAGTATTGCCACAGCGGGCAGCAGAATTTAAGAAAGAGAAAATTTTGAAAATTTAGAGAAGCACCGAGCAGCAAAATTAAGGGATGGCAAAATTTTTTTCAATTTAGGAAAAGCACTGGGACCCAACATTTAGGAATAACAAAAATTCTGAACTCAGTGAGTTGCTTGGTAGTAGAATTTAGGACCCCTAAGATATTTAGTGCCGGCCCTCAATAAGCCTTAAGTATATGAGCGAATTTATTCATTCAGGACAAAGATAAGCCTTAAACATATGCAAAAAATAAACATAAGTACAATAAATAAGTAAATTAATAAAATTCAGGCTTAACTGCTTCAGTGCATGATAGAAGCAAGACAAAGTTTAGTGGGAGAAATTGTCTTCCTTTGCCAATATCATGACATATAGCCAATAACGTATAGCGGACATTATTAAGCTAGGCTAAAATTATTAATACTTTGCTGATACCCAGGAATTTCAGTTAATATAGCAAACTGCCCTGTTCTTTAACTTCCTGATTTGATCCAGCTTATTATTTTTTGAAGACTATTATTATTACAACAATTTCATGAAAATTAAAGCTTGAACTTTGATTATGTCAAAAAGAGTTCCTAATTCTGCAGCTGCAAAAGGATTTACAAAGCAAAAGCAACTTTCAATGTCCATTAAACAGAAAGTGAAATTGCTACAAAAAATGGATAAAAGTATATCCGTCTCAAAGTAATGCAAGGAGTATGGCACTGGAAAGTCAACTGTATATGACATTAGAAAACAGAAAAAGGATTTTTTTTAATATTTTGTGATTCCGACACCCCACTTGCAATGAATAACAGAAAAATTATTCGCTATGCTAGAAGTGATGATCATGACAAAGTAATGATTGAATGGGTCAGACAGCATCACAATGAGGACGTGCCATTAACGGATACAGTGCTAATGGTTCAAGCCAAAATATTTCATTACAGAATGAACTTAGAAACTGAGTACACATATTCAACTGGCTGGTCAACCAAATTTAAAAATCGCCATGGTATAAGGCAATTAAAAATTTCAGGTGAAAGCTGCTGAACTATTTGCAGACGAATTCATTGAACTCATTAATAGTGAAAAGTCATCTCCAGAACAAACTTACAACACTGATGAAACTGCTCTTTTCTGGCAATATGTACCATGAAATAACTTCACAACCTCTACAGAAAAGGCTTCAACTGGTGTCAAAGATTCCAAAGTGAAACTAATAATTTTAGCATGCACAAATGCTGCAGGAATACACAGGTTTTTCATAATTGGAAAAAATACACGAGCTTGAGCATTTAAAGGAGTAAAGAATTTCCCTGTTATATATCATGAAAATAAAAGAGCATGGATGACACAAGCATTAATGAATGATTGGTTTGAAAATCAACTAGCACCCTAGACTCGGCAACATTTGAATTTGGTTCTTTTACCTGATGACGGAAAATTTGTCTCGATTGTAGACAACTGTTTGGCTCATACTTCACTTAAATGTTTTAGTGAAAGATGTATTATTCTTTTCTCCAAATTGTACATCCATCATTCAGCCTATGGATATCAGAATAGCGCGCATGCTGAAATGCAAATATAAAGTAGCATTTTTAAAATCGATGTTAAATTTCTTGAATAATGGCAAGATTGTTCAAGAATTTTTTAAATATTTTAGCCTAAAAATCTTGCTATGCTCTACATAGCAAGTTCGTTGGAGGATGTGTCTCCTGATACTTTAAAAAATTGCTTGGCATGATTTATGGCCAGCTTATTTCATGGTGACAGTGATGAAGATGATAGCCGCAAATTTGAAGGTTTTCGGATATCGCAAACCAAAGGTGAAATTTTCCAATTAATAGATTTTGTAAAGACATGTGGAGAAGCAGTAATAAATGAAAAATGATAGAACACAAGTTCTCATTGCGATGACAAAGCCCCAATCGTCAAGGAATTAATAGACACCAAAATCTGCAGTATGGTTCTATATCCAGATAATACCACTACCGATAGCAAAGAAAGTGACAGAGAAGTTATTGAAAATAAAAATATTTCGAAAGTTAGTCGGAATTCTCGACACAGCAATTACAGGGCTTGAACAAAATGGAACTTTGTAACTGAACAAGAAATTACGTCTGTCTATAGAATTAAAGAGAAAGTCTTAGCACAAAAATCGAAGCAACTTAAACAACTTACACTGAAAGAAATGTTTAATAAAGTAAATAAAAAAATATTTATCCTTTTCTCTGTGAATTTTAAGAAAATTTAGATCATAAATTCTTCTTTATTTCATATTTTTTAATTTTAATTTCTACACACCATCTTACAAGATTTAAACTGATGATCTAACATCTGGAAAAATCTAAAATCCGAAATCGGCAAAGCCCCGACAAATCTGGATCTTGGACTTTGTACTCTACTTCTAAAATTATACTTGTCATAGAAAAGAAATATATGTATATATATATATACTTCAATTTATAAATAGTATAAAAGATAAGTTTTTAATTTATTAATAAATTACTTTATGAACTTCAAAAAAATATACTCCAGTTTATCAAGTAAATAGTATTTAACAAAGGAATGAAATTTTCCAATTAAAAAACAAACCTGTTAATTTTAACACATCTTCTTTGGATAAAGACTCCATCTCACAGCTTGAATGAATAAGCTCATTGTGAATAGCATTCAAGTGGCACAAATTTGTTTGGCAGGTGGCAACTAACTCTGCCTAATGAAAACATAAATATTACAGTCATCACTACTTATATTAAAATAAATATTAAATACAAAACCTCTAAATAACATTACAGAAAAAGTTTTATTCAGAACAAAATTGTAACAGAACATTTGCAATCGATTTTTGAAATTAACACCAGGTAGTAAAAAAATCATTCAAAAAAATTTAATCAGACTTTTTTACTTAAATTAGATAATCCTCTCTCTCTTTATATACATATATATATATATAGCGAAAAAATATTTTAAAGGAGATGAGGTAGTTAAGATGGCTCGTTTGCACTAAATTACTAGTGAAGGTCCTAATCATTTAGAATCTCAAAAAAAGTCTCACCCTAAGGTAGGATAGTAAAGATTTGACAAAGTCATGAATGAAAGAAATGCAAAACATTTTGAAAGTAAACAATGATCTCCCGAGTAAAATATTTTAAAAGTAAATAATGATCTCTCAAGTTCAATGCTTCAAACAGAACTTATCAAGGAAAAAGTGATTTGAAGCTTTGTGCCTAGTTGATCATTGAGTTTCGAATATAAGTTTCAATCCTCTGAGACATTTGAGATAAAGCGTGGAGCAATTTAAATATTTTCTCCAATTGGAGTGCTTTTCTTTTTTCTTCTTTCTTTCTTCTTCTTTTTTTTTTTTTTTTTTTTTTTTTTTTTTTTTTTTTTTTTTTTTTTTTTTTTTTAATTTTATTGTCTCTCAAATGCTTCAGATCTCTTCCCTACCCACATTCACAACTATCAAAAGGAACTAAAATGCTAAAAAACTTGGTAAATTAAAAATCAGTATAGCAGAATACATAATGGCATATAAACATTGAAAACCAATGCGAAAGGGGAAATAGAGAAAAAACTATGCAAGGAAAATTGCAAGAAAGATATACGATTATTTACACGAAGTTATTAAAATTCACGAATACTTTCATACAAGGTTGATATATAAAACCTAAAAAAAGAGCAGTTCGAATGTGTGAAAGATTAGCTTTAATTCGCGCTATGTAAAAATATTTCTAATATGAGAAAAACTGGGGACATATAAACAGATTGAATCTGCAGCTTATGCGCATTTTTAACGTTGTTCCCATAGTCCTTGCAAAAAAATTTTCTTTCTTATGAATATATATACACACACACTACTTACAATAACTTATTAAATGGTTACCAATGATGATTTTCAAAGCAATCAAAGCATTAATTAGATGTAAGAAGCAGGATACATCTTTACACAGATATTCAAAGGGCAGAAGAAATTTATTTGCAAGGACTATGAGAACAAAGTTTAAAAACTTAAGTCGAAATACGCAAAAGCTACAGGTTCGTAAATTGTGATATTTTAAAGGAGATGATACCTCATAGATGGCTCGTTTACAGTAAATTTCTAGTGAAGGTCTTAATCATTTAGAATCTCAGAAAAAGTCACGTCCTAAGGTAGTACAAGTAAACAATGGACAAATGGAAGTCATTGAAAGAAACAAATGTAAAACATTTAAAGTAAACAATGATCTCCCGAGTTCCTTACACAGGTATTAATATAATTATTTATAATTAGGGATAATATAAATAATATTATTAATAGCATAAAATACAATGACGTATTTTGGTAGCTTTTTGACATTAGTAACTGATCAAGTCACATTAATCACTTAAACTTCTATACACATACATACTAATAGTATCCCCAAAACTTCTTGTATATATTTATATATAAATATAAACAAACAATCTGCGTAAATATAACCACAGGAATGGCAATTAAATCTGGGATTACTATACTTTTTAGACCACTTTATCACATTACATCTACATTAATCCCATTTGCATTTAGTGCTCTGCTGAAGAAGCTTTTTCTACACTTAATATTTCAACGATGTCCAGTTCTCTTCCCCCAATGCATTCTTTCTCAAGAGCTACTATTTTCTACCAGAAGTGTGGTGACTGACTGATTTTTCAAAAAGACTTCTGCAGAAAAGTGGAAAGCAAATTATAAATTTCAACGTAAAGCAGAACAAAGCACTGTCTGCATATTTTTTTTTATTAATTCCAATGCCTATTTCTTTTTTTTTTTTTTTTTTTTTATATTTTGATGATAAAATATATACCGATGCTGATATGTTTTCTTATATTTATGAATAATTTAATTCATTCTGTATTAAGAGTTTTTAAACAGTATTCAAAACCTTTCCAGATTTCAATAAAACAGCATCAACATTGATATAATTATGTTTTTGGATTTTATTAAAAGCAATGTAAATTGGCCCCATACAAAGTAAGAGATGTGGCATTTCTTTTAACTGCCATATTAAGAACTTTTGAGAGAACATTCTTGTCTACTGCCATCTTTTTCAAAACCGTAGGCAGAAGCGTGTTTGATGAAATTTGACCAGTTCTTTATATAACTTTCAGTGTTGCGTACTGAGTTCCAATGTACTTGTGATGGCATATTTAAATGAGCTCATTAAACATGGCTTGGACAAGCTGAAATTTTAAAGAATTTTTTTTTAGTTGAAAATAACATGCTCAGCAACATTTCATATATTTAAATCTTTGGCCCCTAAATTATATACATGTCCTGAACAAGCTTAAAATACATGTAAAAAACTAGTTTATAATTTTTCTTTTTATATTTGCTGCGTTAGCAATTACAAAACTAAAAATTTAATATGTCAATTTGTTTTCAACTTTTCTAATCATATCAGTGGCAAAGATAAATAAACTTTCACTTACTTGTAAGTAGTATTAATGATTTATCGATAATTTTCACTGTACAGCCTATTTTACACATGCAGAAGTAGGTTACTGATTGATTGTGGATAACATTACTGTCATTTATAAACTATTCTTATGAAAAGAAATTGTTTATACTTAAAAAAACCTGCCAATAAGTGATGCATGTGCATAAGGGAAAAACTCCAACTAAAGTTTATGCTGAAATTTTATTTCATCAAGACTCAGAAAAGCCTTAAGCATGTACACGAAAAACGGTAAAAGTATAATAAATTACAAAACTAATATAATTCAGGGTTAATTTCCTCAGTGCATGACACAAGTAAGATAAATTTTAACAGAACATGTCTTTAGTAGCCAATCTCATCATACATCGTCAATAGTGTATAGCAGACACTCCCTTTATGATGACCGCCATAAATTTAAAGGTTTACAGATACTGCAAACTAACAGTGATATTTCTCAATTAATGGAATATCTGGAGAAGTAATAAATAAAGATGATGTAACAGAAGTATTCAAAGCAACAGGAGGAAATCTCTTTTACTGTGTGTTTAAAAGAAGAAAAAAAAGGAAAGAGAAGAAATATTCTTTTTTAAAAAATCAAAATCTGCATAATGCACTAAACATCAATATACACAAATATAATAAACATTTCTGTTGCGAACTTGTTGTGCTACTTTAAATATTCAGTTTTTGTAAAACAGCTAAAGGTCTTTAAAAATGTTCATAGAGTCAGACAAGTACATGCTGTTTAATAGAAAATTTATACCGAATTTTAAAATGGCATAATATGAACAGACAATTTATGGAATATACTCAACGAGCTCTTATTGTTCCATAATATGATTTCAATTTACTGTTATGCTTCCACACACCCGCCAATTATAGTTTCCATACTATATCTATTGTTTCAGGCACCATACACATAACATATTATTTTGCCAAAAAAGTTTAAACTAGAAAGAAATAAATAGCCCTTAATACGCAAAACACTAAAAGACTGTGGTAAGACTAAATAAATAAAAGATATCTAGTATTGTTTTCCAAAAGCTATCCCTATCAGCACAAATACACAGGTATTATTCAAATTAAAATTTCACTACTTATGTGCTGCTTTGATGGAATTTATACTATTTATTACTTAGTCATCCCTTAAATCTATATATAATATCACACATTCATTGCATTCCTCCATCACCTTTCAAACATTAAGTCAAAAAATGAAAATATAGTAAATTTCTTTTTTTCACAAGTGAGAGGTAAAGCAAACTGAAAACATGAAGTGCAACACACAGTACATTTAATTATCCTTATTTTTCTTTGTATTGCTAATATTTTTACTACATGTAATTTATCATTTAAACATCATGATTTATGTAGGATACACAATATTATATATTCAGTACATCCCATGGTTTGCAATTATATTACCATATACACTGAAGCAGCATTATGGACATATTATCCAATATAGTTTTATATGACATATATATGACATCCCTAATACAGTTTTGCATGTAACATTAAAAATGCAATTCACCAACAATGACAGAATTGAAAGTTAATGCCACGATTATCAGAGGATTATTTGTTGATTTTTGTTGATCACAAGCAACTAGAAAAATTTACTTTTCTAAACAGTCTTTTAACTATTCTGATTTCCTTCAATTACTTTTCTATCGATTGCAAAGGATGATAAAAAAAAAGTGTCAAGAGTACGCACTGAGCATCTGTCACTACATATATCCTTCAGCATGGATACTTTTACATATTGCTCCTCCTCAATTTGCTAGGAATGTCTGTACTTTGCCGACTGAAACTTTTCAATGAAGATAGACTAGGAAAAAAAGACCCCTTGGAATGGCTATCCTATTGTGCATGAAACACCATATGACTTTTTGCTGTGGGAAATGGTCACAGAACATGTTCTTATAAATTGCAAAATCATGCAATTTTGATAATATGCATGAAAAAATAAAAACCACCATACACATAATTCTGCCAGGCATGTGTACTTAAGCTCCGTGCTGATATGAGGTAGGTTCCAAAAGTAAGAAAACAATGATGGCAAACACACAGCATATGAAATCATCATCACAAAAATCTGTTAAATGAAAGAAGTAAAGCAAACACAGAAAGTACCCTATATATATATAAAAAACAGAAAATGTTTTCTCATATAGACAGGGTACTTAATATAATTCAGCACTTGTTTCAATCAATCTGTATTAACTGTCATTTTAGTTCAGATTTTTAACAGCTTGATAAAATACGGAAAGGATATAGTTTGAAATAAAGAACTAAGATTACATAATCAATACAGTTTAAAGTACATGAAATTAAGCTGATCAAAAAGGCAATAATAAAAATATATCTTACAAATTCAGATGATAAAGATGACATATTTGCAGAACTGTCTTTTATGCTAGAGCTCACAAATTGCAGGGCACGACTGCTCGTTTTTAATATATTGTGAAAATCTTCAGAATCAGAATTTGAATCGGGAACTGATGTGCGACTACTCTGACTACTAGTCTGTTAAAAATACACAATAAATATATAAATTTATATTTAAAAAATATGTTAAAAAATTATTTACTCTTATAATTTTTTAATTTCATGAATTAACTGCAATATGAAAAAAATTGAGAAAGTAAGTCATTAACATTTTATTTTTCCAGAAATATAGAACACTCAGTGATATGTTACTATACAGGGTGTATCAGCACAGAGATGACAAACTTTCAGGAGAGATAGAGTACACCTCGACGATGGGAAACCACATACAATGCATTGTCGGAAATCCTTTCCTGGGGCAGTAGTGATGACACAAAAAGTAAGACAAAATGTGTTTTATTATGTTTAGTGCAACAGAAGCCAACAAATAAGAACAAAAACAAACAATGATCGTCATTAAAGAATGCATTCGATATTATGACCTTGGACCACGATGTATGCCTCACTTCTCCGGTGCATGGAAGATACATGACGCACGGTTCCTGCATCACGGTCAGGGGCGTAATTTGGAACACCTCTTTTTATGACTATCGTTGTCTCTTTATGTTGCTTTTTCTTTGTTTTTGCTGTACCCAGAATAATAAAAATGTTTTCTCATCCCGTGTCCTTTCTTGATTTTTGTGTCATCACTACCACACCAAGAAAGCATTTCCGACCATGCATTGCTATGTGATTTCCCATTGTCTAAATGTACTCTCTCTCTCCTGAAAGTTTGTCACCGCTGTACTGATACACCCTGTATATTATAATACATACAATTTTGCATAGCCATCTCGGTGTGCTCATTTTCAGTATTACCTTACCCTTTTTGATGCATACATAATACGGATTAGTTTCCTTTTATTTGGCGTTAGAACTTAAATAAAAACTTACATTTCACCCACTGTACTGAATTTTAGGATTAAAAACAGATTTAATTTTCAGCTTTTAGAACACTTCGAACAACTTTTTTTTATTCTTAATTAATAAATACTCACTTTTTGTAAAGATCTGGATCTTCCTCTGTTTTTATGAGACGGAATTTTCACACTTATAGAAGACCCATCAGAATAGCTGCCGAGAATTGCCCGATAATCATCACCAAAGCTGATCAATTTTCTCACTTCATCTTCATCAGCTGTCTGTTCAGAATAAGGTTCACTCAAGTACGGTGGATCCTTAAAAAATATATGAATAAAGTTTAAATTAAATTCAAATTAATTTAACAAAACACTAACAAAAAAGTTAAGATACTTTCTGATTATCTGCTCACCCACTGCCTCTCCCAAAAGTCAACAACCACTGGTGACTAATTTTTTGCTAACTTAAAATGCAAAAGACAACAGACATTTTCATCAGCAACTAGTTGGCAAAATGAAAAAATGCTAGAAACATTCAATTTTTTTCATTGTTCTTCCCATGTTCACAGCAATTTGTTTTAGCTTTAAAAAACATTAACAGAAAACTACAGAAACTTGGCACTGTGCACATCATCTTCCCCATACACACAATGATGTTTTTGCTTGAAAAAATATGAGAGAATTGCCAAATCTGGTACTCTAACGTTCAACTGTTTATGATGTGTAACTTCGTGGAATGCAAATTTTTGTTTCTTAGACTGTCTAATTAAAATTAGACAAAATGTCATATTTTTGTAGAAATATAATGTTTTAGCTTTTGTCAGCCTGTAAACTCTAGAGTCTCAACACAATTACTTACAGGATAAAATATGCACTCAATGCAACAAAAACAGATACTAATGACCAGTAAAGAAACACTATTGCTGGTCTGCTGCACTTCAGTGCATACCTGGGTTGCTACATGAATAAAATTTGGTATGTCATGGGTTGCCTATTTTTGCAACAAAACACATTGCCTGGTGAATACTTTTCAGGGGATGCAAATAATCAGAAAGTTCCTAAGTTAATACTTGAAGATAAAGTAGACTTACTCTTACAGAACATGATTTTAATACATGCACCTACATATTTGTAGCTAGTATTCCTTCAAAAAGTACCTCCACACAGAATTGTGGCAAAAGAGATACACCGAAACACTCAGGTTAACACGGAAATGTTCTCATAAGTTACAGTAAGTGTTGAAAACACTTTCCCTGAGCTTGGAAGACAGGTTAAATCTCCATAGTATGTTTGTAAACACTTGAAGCAAAATTTGTAATTGATTGTTTGTGAGATGTAACAGCCTCCTTGAGTTCTTAAATAGTTTTAGGGTCCATCCTCATACGCCATGCCTTTGGGTGCCTCCATTGTTAACATTGTAACACACACTTGTATCATTCAGCATCCAACAGAACAATGATCTAACCTTCTAAACACAGGTACCTTGGATGTGTCAGGCATATTATTTATTAATGTACCTGTGTGACAGAATTCTCTGCAGAATTGAAATTCATACTCTAACTTCGTTCATGGTTGTGTAGGACATTCTCATAACATAATGGACACATAAGCCCATGTTTCAATACTTTTGTCACAAAAACAAGCACCCACATTCACATTTTTGGATACATAACGGAATTCTGTGCAGCACACTATTTAAAGGAAATCTGTGCAGCACACTATCTAAAGAAATTCTGTGCATCAGATCTAAATGATTAATTGGATTTTATTCCACATACTACACAAAATTTGAAGCTATATAAATAAAATAAACTACCATGATAATAGTATGAAAATAAAAGGGATACTACAAAAGAATAAGCAATTAACTATTGTATTTCTTAAAATTTTAAAATACATTTCAATATGGTGAGATTTTACAATGATTTACACAAAAGCTATTGCTACGAAAACATTTTCCAGTTCAGTCATCAATCTGCATTAATTCTTTCTTAGTTTTGAAACTGAACTATCTATATTTCAATACAGCTCTACCACGCACAAATTTAAAGCAAATTAAACCAGCCATAAGCATTATGCAAAATAGTATCTTTTAAATAAGATTTTAACTATTCTATATAGTTTAAATTAATTGATCTATTCCACAAAAACTTTTTTTTATATGGCATGCACATTACTATTTACTTTAGAAAAAAATTTAATACAAAAAACTCATTTATGTAAATCCCATGGGGGGGTATGAGTTTCATTGCATAAACAACTTCTGTTCAGAAGGAAAAAATTCAAGCAATTTTCTCTAGCAAAGAAACAGAAAAAAATATTTCAATAACTTTCCAAAATTCCATCTTCCATGCCATCTTGGGCACGAGAAAGAAGTAATTTATTATAATTCAAAAATGCCATTTCAATTTGAGGCCCTTCTAATTTATTCCTTTGATGATTCAGATAAATTCTAAAATTTATACATACGTATTTAAAGATACCAGAAAAAATACTGACGAACGAAATATCTGATATAAGAAATATACAAGCTTGGTTAAGAAAATGCATATAAAAATCAATCAATCTTTCCTATGAAGCTAAATGTTTAGCCATATGAAGACTAATGTGCTTTTAAATAAAATACTTAAACATGGGGTGTTAATCCCATTCTGAGCACAAAGAGGTAAATTTCTTTTTAAATTGAGGATTATGTTTTACTATTATACAGTTTTATTAATAGACATATTTTTTTAATATATAAAATCCTTAGTTAACAGTGAGCACTAAAATCATTTATTAGGATGCTCTGGATCTGGGCTTCTTAAACTTTTTTCAATTGCGACCCCTTTTTATCACTGAGAATTTTTTTGCAACTCAAGGTATTAAATATAAAATAAAGGTATAAAAATAAATATCCTCCCATAAATAATTTACTTCTTTGGTAAACAATATACATATAAAAAGTATTTTAGGATTTATTTTAAGCTAACAAAAAGGAAATTCTAATAAGACAGATGTGCTCATTTTCTGCTGCATAACAAATGTTGGTGTGATATTTGACACTGCTGGGCACAAAGCATCTGCAACATGTTTCACATTTAACAATATTTGGTTTTAATTAGCATTAAAGCTGAAAAAATAGTTTTATAAAAATATGTGGTGCTGAATGAGACAAGAATATTTAATGCCAGAAATAATGAGAAATCTAGTTCTAACTCTGATCCAGAATTCATCAAGGACTTTTGTGAAAACTCAGGTTCTAGGTTTGAATCACTAGACAGCTTTACAAATTCCTTTTGCACTTTATATAATAGGTAATAAATCTCATTAATATCAATTAATGTAATGTCTTTATAAGCCTAATCTCATGTAATTTATTTAAAGTCTTATGAATGCAGTTTCTCTAAATTCAACTAGTGAACTGAATTTTTGTGACCCCAAAATATCAATTCACAATCCCATTTGGTGTTGTGACCCATAGTTTAAGAAACATTGTTCTAGATCAGCATTTCCTAAACTATGTTCTTAAACAATCACTAAGTTCCACAAAAAATTATGAAACTGAGGAGAACTATTAAACATTGTCTGCTTTTATGTAATTAACACAATTTAAAACAACTCTCAAAAGGAAATTAAAGAAAAAAAAAGTGTTTTTAATCATGCACAAGAGAAATTTAGTAATCTGAAATTACACCACATGGTTGAACTTGCAAATGAAATACATGCAGAACACATTTCTGTTGGTGTTTCTGGTCTGTGAAAAGATGTAATGTGTTTCAGTTTCACTTAAGTATTTTAAGAGTATTAGTTTTCTTCAAATATTTAACTACTTTTATTTTGACTTCTTTTTGAAACTGTTAAGTACAAAAGTTTTCGAACTGATATGTGCGATACTTGTTGTTAAAAGTATTATGGTTTGAAAAAAATTAATATTGTAATTTTCTGCTACGACAGAACTATACCAGAAAAATAAATAAATAAATAAATAAAAGTACATGATTGATGAGTATTGCTTATTTAGCAGATATATTTACTAAGCGTAACAAAATAAATTTACAAGGAAAAAAACACACTTTCAATGTAAAGGACAAAACTGTCTTTCAAATAGCTGATATTCTGAATTTCTTTACACTTGACTCTTCTCCTACCTTAGATGACTATTTTAATTGAAAGTTTAAAACCAGACAGTAAAGTTTACAGTGAAATATCGTATGACTTGCAGTTAACACTTGGTCAATTTTTCTCACATGCATGTGCAGGAAGATAATTCTTGGATTCCAAAACTTCTCATGACCGCTCATTCATGTTTAGCAAATTTTGAAAAATTAATTGATACGACAACTGATTCAGACATAAATTCAAAGAATTACCATTAAATTAATTTTGGATAAGTTTGATTAAAAAATGAGTTAATCATATTTTACTTCTTTCTGTGACAAACCATTTGTACAAGACAGGTATTACCCATTATGCTGCAACAAATACAAATACAGAAACCAACTTGATGCTGCATCTGATATAAGAATTCAAGTTTCGAAACATTGAGGTTGACATTAAAAGAACTTATAATTCAAAAACTCAAATATATTGAAATTATTGAAAACTAAAAACATCTAAACTTTTTCCTTATATTAATTGTTTCAATTAATTAATTTTATAAATTTTTGTAAAATCAAAAACTGAAAACTTAGTTCTGTTTTACAGGCATGTTATAAACATCTGAATAAATGTTTATTTTGTTTATCTAAAATATCTGTGTTATCATTTATTATAAAATAAGGCCCCAAACTTACTCCAGTATTCCTTAACATTTCAGAACTTTTCCTCACATTGAGAAAAGTTTGAAAAATCATAATGAACTGCAACAAATCTACAATATAAAATAATAATCTGAAGAATAATAAATTCTGAAAAATGTCAAAAACAGCCAATGAAAGCTTTACAGCTTATAGAGCAATTAATAAAAAATTTTCAATCATACGAAAAACAGAAATGTTTCAAAAACAACTTCCATTGATAAAATGTAAGCTATATAAAGTACAACTACAATTTAACCAGTTTAACTATAATTTTTTGATACAGTGAAACCTCAGTTTATGAATTTAAATTGTTCCTAAATTTATCAACGAAATTTCTGAAAACTGAAACAATTTTCTGCATACAAATTAATATAAAATTAATTAAATGATGTCATATATGATTGCTTATTTAAACTCTATAACAATACTTTTACTCAAAAGTTGATAATTTAAAACTGATGGAAATCATCAAATAAAAAAATATATAAAAAATATAAACACAATACTAAACAGATAAAATAGACAAAAACTTAATTTTACTGTTTTTACAAAGAAGAGTATTCACAGCACATCAAATAAGTGCAAAATGACAAGGAAGATGATGATGTTTACAAATTTCCTTCTATAAAAGCAGCATGTAACTATTTTTTTTTGGGGGGGGAGGATCTTTTATCTTTGATTTGTCTCTAAATGTCATTCTTCTGTCCAACACTCACCGGGCCTCAGGTTTCACTCAAAATTTGTCCTGTGTGAGTCCTTACTGCTAACACTTTAAAATCTTTCTAAAGGCATGATATTGTCAATGAAACTACTTATGCTCTAATTTGCAACTGCTTTATCATGGTGATATCATTATATGATAATACTGCATTTTACCCCACTTGAAGATTAGAAAGCTAGGCTCTTTTTTGTTTTACCCTCTTCTTCTGAAGACAATACTTCCACAACTGCCTTTTGTTTTTGCTTCTGAAGTTGTTATAGTTCTTTCTTGTTGAGCTCATATTTATGGCCCTGCAGTAACTTCTTCTTGTAGTCCCTTCAGTTTGCCTAGAGATACAATACCACAGATAACATGAAATCTGAGAGAAATGGAAAAGAACAAAATGATGTTTCCTGAAGACCTTGAGTGTTAATTATGTGGCATAAGTTACCTCAAAATACTTTCAAACATTATATGTTGCCAAATTGAGTTTTCATACCTTGAGACACCTTTCAACAAGTGAGGCATTTTTCATTCAGATACTTTGTTTACAAACCAAACTGTTCATAAAATGAGACGTTTATATTATGAGGTCGCACTCTACCATATTTGTATGAAAATCTAGAAGTGAGAAACCATTAACACTATAAATGAAAAGACAAGTTTTAAGAATAATTTCTGCTATTTTAAACTTCATAATATTAATGCAGAGATTAAATGTTTTATCACATACTTGGTATTCATCCCATGCTTGATCAGAAATAGAACCTTGG
Organism: Stegodyphus mimosarum; assembly: GCA_000611955.2. Lineage (NCBI taxonomy): Eukaryota > Metazoa > Arthropoda > Arachnida > Araneae > Eresidae > Stegodyphus > Stegodyphus mimosarum. Next base: position 244,074 of record KK119083.1, on the reverse strand, counting down.
TCTTCAATCTTAGCTTCGCTATCATTTTTACTTTTTAATGACAAAGTAGTTTCAAGGGACCGAATCTTCTCAATCAGGGATATCTGTTATATAATGGGATAGAACAAATTATCAATGACAGTCAGAATATACTTTGCTAGATTATTAAATACAATCAAGCATAAAATTCTACTCTCACCAAAACTTTAATGACAAATCAATGAAGCAATTGTAGTATTAGGCTGCACAAAAAACTATAAAGTTTAAGGATAAAAAGAAAAACAAAGGCATTTTTCCCTTTTTGAAGGAAAGGGAAACCTCTGCCTAATCACCCTTCAAATCAATAATAGACTTTTATTCAAAATCTACGCCAAACTAAGAACAACTTCGATGCAAACACAAAGTCATCTTATTAACTAAAATACAGTACACTCCCGATTATCCGCAGGCAGGTTATCCACGCCCGCTGCACTCTTTTTTTTTTTTTTTTACACAAGCATAAAGCAAAGAAAATAAAAATGTTCACAAAACTGAGTGAAACGTTACATTTGCTAACATCATGCTTATTTATGGCAAAAATATCCCAGGCCTTCTCGGAACATTCCCCTCTGATGAGTAAGTGATTTCTTACTAACCCTTGCAGTGCCCGCTCCACCGCCCTCTCTCGTCTTAATCTTACTGACACGTCCACTTCCTCCCACTCGCCATTGTTAATTTAAGCCTGATACTGTTTGCGAACCGGTCGGAGTTACATAATTTCTTATCTTTTATTGTGTTCAGTGCTTGTGCTTTTTGGTTTTGTGTTTTTCGTTACCGATTTAAAATTCAGGAAAACGAAAGAAAGTTGTGTTTACAATTGCGCAAAAACTAGAATTCATTTCCAAAGTAGCAAACAGCACTACAAGGCAGCAGATGGAATTGAATTACGGAATCGCGGAAACAACAATGCGTGACATTGCTGAATCTCCGCAGTAATTAAAAACATGGTTAGTTTAGGATCTCAGAGCCTCATCGGTAGTGCTTTGATATTTGTTCACCTAGTTATTGCTTTCAGTTTACGTTCTACTTTAGTTAAAACCGCCAGGTTGGCGCAGTTTGTGAGTGTCAAGCAGATGCCTTTGTCATTTTAAAGTAAAATAAAAAGGGCTTCAACCCCTTCTTACGTTTCTGTGTAAATTCACACATAGTAGCAGTCACTACACCAGTTTCTGACAAGTTGGGGCAGCAAGATCTTACAATATTCAAAAAATACAGTCAAACCTCGCTATAATGAATTTCAAGGACCAAAAATTTGGAGCAGTTTATGCAGTGACTTTATGTTAGCATTATTACATGTACCAAACAAAATGAATAACAACTAATTTTAAAAAATATTAAGGGTTAATTTCAATTATTATACATATTTACTATTTTTTTTTAATTTATACATTAATAATTTTACACAATAAACTACTCACCATAAAAAATCATGGCTCAGACCCTCTCTCTCCTCACGATATTTTGCTTTAAAATACACATTTATAAATATAATTTTATTTATAAAAATGTAACAAAAAATTGTCAAATTTATCTGTAACTTTTGTAATAAAATAATGCATAATTTTCTACTGGCATGATTCAGATTGCAGGAAGATTTTGTCTGTACTTTGTCCAAAAATTGAAGAGATTTCACAACTTTCAATTCTACAACTGCTGTGAATAAAATCTTAATACATGCACTGCAGATTGAAATCCACTGCGGTAGGAAGTCCGCTTTCTGGGAAATATTTTCATCAACATCAGAACAATTTTTTTTTAAATTTCTATTACAATATCTTTGTTGGGAAAATTACACATAACACATGGTATCCAAGAGTTGCTGATTATTTAATATTCTGGAGTTGCTGATTATTATTATTCTGGAGTATTGCTTCACAAATTTAAGGTCACTGCCTTCACAGCTTGAAGTGGGGAATACACTGTCCAGAAGACTCTGTGGTCCTGACTCAAATAACATTTAGTTTTTTGGATGTAAGGGCATGGCATGCTGACTCAGTAACAAAATAGCCAAAGAAAAAAATAAGTCTGCCTCTTACGGGAACAGTAAAGAACAGATCAGGTAGAAGACCTTTCATCTCTAACAACGTTCATCACATGGATTTTCCCGTGTAATAACATTGCCACCACAGGTTTTGAAAAGCTATGTGTCACATTGAAAATACTGAATTGCCATTAGTCACTTAGTGACAGACAAATTCCCGTTTTCATGATCTTCCTTAACATTTTGGATGATTCACAATCTGTAACAAGTAACCAAGCAGTGCTAACATTACATCATGAAACAAAATATTATAATTTTCAGATTTGTCATATTTACACATACCACTGAAAATGAGCTGCTTTCAACAGTTACACTTCAAGCTCCTGACTATGCCATACGTATGACATCCTTGAGACATCGAAGTTGCATTCAGAGATATAAAAAAACACTTTCAATACATTCTAAATTTCCGACATCTGAGTACGTAGTACATATAGTCGTCAAACAGGATCGCTAATAATATAGTGTAACATAGTAGAATCTTTTGCTTCTGGGCCAAAAGTTTCTTACCACATTTTTGTGGTTCTTTTTAAATCAATTCTGACATCAAACATGCTTTATGATTACCTTCTTCACATGACAGGTAGAACTTTAATATTTTTAAGATTTTCTTTGAGGTTCTTGATTTTTGAGATTTTAGAATCATCAATAGCTTAGATACAATTTTTTTTCTTATGTACAGAAATTATCAATTTTTCAACAATACCAATTTCTGACTTGAACAAACTATACTTCAAAAAGACATCAACTAGGCTACATCCATTCTATATTTTCAAATAATGCATACCTTACCTTCAGTGCAGAATGCTTTATTATTCACTATATGGATGGATTTATGATACATTCTTTCCACCAATACAGAATGAAGGAAATTAGATAAAAGAATATGTGAAATTTCACCCACCCAGAAAACTTGAAAAAGGAGGATAATTTTGTCACTAACCTATCCTATTCAATGTCTAGTGAGAAAACAAACATTAGTTTTGACCAAGATATGTACGACTACAAAATAAAGGTGTAATAGTTCTCATGACAGATATACTAAATCTTTCAAAGACCTGGAAAGAATAACCCCCTTCCCCAGTTCAGAAAACAGAAATGTGAAGTGTTTTATACTGGAACAAAGTGACTCAAAAAAAAAATTCAATTTAGTAAAAGTCAAATCACTTGTATAATCCCAGCCTCATAAGAATCTATTTACTCTTTTTCCTGAATAGAAGAAATGTTTGTCATAGCATCCTTGAAGAGAACTTGAATGGAATCAGATAATTAGCTCATTGATCCTTGCATAACACAATACTGTTTCCTACCATATGCTTATTATGTGCTTGTTTTCCAAAAACTGAGTATCACACCTACCTTACATACTCTTTGTTTAAAACACATAGAAAGGTAGGGGTGAATAATAGTAATATATAGGTTTGTTTCATTTCATAAAGCAGCTGATGCCACTTCTTAAATTAAAAACTCAAATATATAAAAATATTTTAACTTTTAATTCACCAAACAGTATGGTAATTATTGCAAAGTTCATTTCAAAGTAAGCTATAAATAGTTAAAAAGAAATAAATAATACCTGTTCCTCAGCATCCACAGGCTTTGGTTCTATTGACCCCCTTACAGATGATGGCAATGAATCACAGTTACCTAAATTTTGTTCAGAATGAGAGTCTTTTCTTGACAAAGGTTTATCAGATCCAGGAAGAATTGAATTTGACAACTTTGAGTTTCTTTGGTTTGATTTGCTGGATTTTGCAGAACAGCAATTCAAGGCAGAAACATCAGTCAAAGATAGACGTTTCTTCTCTGTCTTGGTTGTTTTTGAACTGAAAATAATCATAATAATCACACAAATTTAAAGATACACATAATGCTAATTTGCTTGGGAAACATTTTGTTTTTGATATTTATGTACGATATTTCAAAAGATAGTTCTTCAAAGAAACAGTTTTCTGCATATTTTATACAAAAGCACAATCTTTTTTTTTTAATGGAAATAGAACTAGTAATTATCGGACATAATACAAAAATTTAATTCACACTAGAAATTACTACTATACTGAATATGAATCCTAAAAAAATACTGTTGCATTCTATGTGTTCATGGATTTAGAGTAATTGATAAAACTTGGTAAAGAATCAAAACACAATTTATTCACAAATAAGCATTACTACACAGGATAGTTATAAAGACATGTTTAAATGCATAAAAAAACTATGACAGACACGCTGAAACAATCAGCAATACAGCCTCCAGGCTGTAACGGTGAATACAGCTTCACAGCAAAGCATTAAAGTACAGCTCCCAACTTGGTCAATCACTCTCAAGGTAATTCTTTCCCAGGATAGGCAGGGTATATGTAGCTTTAACCTACCTCCAAGAATATTCTCGAGAAAATCGCTAAAAATGTGTTTTAGAACGTTCTCGCTTCGTCTATGACATATTGTCAATTCCGTCCCCAAACAGACACTTCTGCACCAAATCTGGCAACTGTGTCTTTCCCTGATATTTTCTGGCAAGCCTAAGCCTGGTCTGCAGAGAAGCTATCTGACGCAACAATATATAATATGATAACTAATTTCATTATTAATGTATATTCAATATATATTATTGCACCGTACTGCTACCAAGGGAGTCAGAATTCTGAAAACAGCAATTCTAACGGTTTGTATTTCAGCAACAGCTCATCAACAGTTTCTAAATAGTTTACAACAGTTCTAGGAATCCCTATACACCAACTGAAAAAAGGAGGGGGCCAATTCTATTACTCCCATTCTACATGATTGATTGGCAAAATTCAATTTGCACATTTTATGTTTCGAAAGTAAGTTATTTATAACATTATTCTAACATATGTATTTTAATAAAAAAGTGGACTTTTTTGGAAAATGACATGCCCCCCCCTTTTTTTTCATATTTTAGTTCTACAACTCAAATCTTCTAAAATTTCATGGGAAATTCAAGTAATTCCAAAATACAGTGCCCCCATTCATCAATCAAAGAAAAATCTGTAGTATGGTTTTAAGTCTAGAAAATATCATTATTAAAAAAAAAGGGGAAGGGGGAAAAATGAGGTTTTTGAGGATGAAATGAATGACAGTTAAATAAAAATTCTAGACACAACAATTAGAAAACACTTCATAAATTCAGCTTTTACAAAGCAAGAATAAACAATTATGTAAAAAAAAAAAACTGCGCATATTTTATCAAACTATACAACATAAGAAGATCCTTAAGTAAAGCTGCAATCCATATATATAAGTGTATACTAATTTAAGGACAGATTTATAACAATTTAAAATTAAAATAAAAAGAGTAAAAATAATTATCACAAGCCATAAAATTAAGTAAAAATTAAATTTTTCTTCATTACATTCAAAAAAGGTATTCATACTGTATCTTTTTGCCATCTTGGGAGGAGCATAGCAAGTTTAAAGCACCTTCAGATGTGGAATGTGGAACTGATGCAGGAGTTAATACAGTCTGATGAACTCCCGACACACTCCAAGGTCTATCCCGACTAACTCGTTTTTTCTTTCGCATTCGTACAACTGGAGAGGGCTCAGTGCTACCAGCTCTGTCACTCTGTATGATGCCACTATCTTCAGGTACAGCTGGTATAACTGTCTCAATAGAACCTGAAAGATTTAATTTTCCTGTTACACTGCTCGAAACAATAAGGAGATATTACATTCTCAGATATATATACCACAAAAGAGGAAAGAAGAAATGTTCCATTAGCTGATGTCATGATCCATGGTGCTGCAAGTTATGATGAAAGAAAATTATGCATGGAACAATGAATAATTAAAACTTTATTCCTTTTTTCTTCTTCTGCCTCTTTGTGCATGTCATAGAAAAAGAATAAAATGAGATTTCCCGGATAAAAATGAGCTTTGGTAAGAAGTGTGATAACCCCTGATCAAAGCAACTGCACACCTGTAGTGAATGGCGTCAATGAGATAACCAAGGAGGGACTGGAAATCCCACTTCTACAGAAGAGTAATTTCCAGTAGTTGCAATGTTCCTGGGAGGTAATAAGCAACGAGAAATCCTTCCTCTTAGAATAATCCCCACATGTTCAGTTTAGTTCGTATTGGGGCAACATGTTAGTCAATACATTTGAAAGGTTCTTTCATTGAAAAGGAAGTTCCGCACTAGCCAAACAGCTTGACATCATCATACATCAGAATGAATTCAACACCATTTGTTGCAGTATAACAGCCCACAAAAGATTGCAGATTTTATCACAATACAGCTGGCCTTCTCCGATCCATTTTTGCTGAAGGAAATATAAGCACGGCGATTAATAGAGATACAGGTCCAGACACTCACTCTGCCTCCTCTAAACTAAACACTTAGGATCACAAATGCAAGATTATTTACATTCTGTCCAATAACAAGCTGCCTATTAACTGGTTATACAATAAAGTGGGACTTGCATGAGAAGAGAATTTTGTTCCATTCATTCTCTGTATCCATCCGAGATGCTCTTGTGCCACCTTCTGCAGACGGTACTGTAAAAGAAATATAAGCCACAGATCTGAGAGCATACAAATTAATACTATGTAATCAGCTTCAGGTAAAATCAGTTCAAGTTAAAATACTGGTGGCAGTAGTCACTGACATGGTATTTTTGCCAAAGAATGACATTCATGCTGTGGTTTCTTCTGGTCATTACAGTTAAACCCTTCAGTACATTTGACGATCAAATTGATTGCCTCCGTTATTGACAATGAGTCTAATTCATCATTCAAAGACAAAATTAAACGCATGCATTCTTGTTCATAGCAAAAGTGATTTGTAACAGTTGTAAGAGGATGTTTCTTACAGTACTTCAATCAACCTTGTTTGCAACAGACTGCCCCAAAATGTCAGAAATAAGTAATGTATTTTACATAAATGATAATTAAAATTTTAATGAAAGAGAAAACGTTGAGAAATATGATTATGATGAATATAGTGAATTACCAGATGAAAATTTCAAAAACAATGCGGAACTAGAAAGTGATGATGATACTGAAATATTACCAAGATTAAAAAAAACCATTCAAATTTGCCATTCATATTATAACGTTTTGTATTTTTAACGGAATTCATCTTCTTTTTTGTGATAGTAAGCTGAACCAAGTTGTTTAATTGCTTACTTTTAGTTATTTATTTCTTATAATTATTATTATCCAATATGCAACTCCATTTTCTACCATATACAAAATCTGCTACTAATCACTTTTTTCATAGTTGATGCCTACTTAGAGATCAACAGTAGGAATTACTATCCATTAACCAGTAAGTAATTACATTTCAAACAGATAAAATAATGACAGATTTTTCTCTCTTTATTTAATAATACTTATTTCAGAATTTTTATAATGTTGAGATACGCTACATGTCAGTTTAGGGTACTTACACTAATGCAATGAATTCGGTGCAGTTTAGCAATGCCTTTTGCCGTGCATGATCTGTTATCTGTTAGCAGTGTGTTAAAACTTGTTTTCTGGATATGCCTCGATATGTATTTTATATTTTAATTAGGTATTTATCCCTAAAATCAATCCATAAACGTGCTTATAAGCGCGTATCTGTTTCATATGGTTCAGTGGAAATTTTGGGAGCCATCATTTCATGAATATTTACAGCAATTGTTTAATGGCATTTATTTACAAAAGACTAATTTTGTTTTCAGCATTTGCTAACAGTGAATGTTATTTATAAAAGGTTGAATTTCATGGGTCTAGAATCAGTTGAGAATGTTTTGGTTTAGAACAATGGTTTTCAACCTGTGGTATGTGTAGAAATAAAGGTATGTGATGGCATAGTCAGGAATATATGAAAAAATTATGAGCAATCAAAGACAATGACAAAGTGCTGCTGCAAAGTAAATGCAGATAAAAATCAAACTATACAGAATATTTCAATATGGCACTGATTAAACAGAAAAACAGTTTAACTATTCCAATGTGAATGTTGCTATCCAAAATGTATTTGAAAGAAATGTAATAGGTTGAAGCTAGTCCCTGAAAAAGTTGAAAAGGTTAGATTTCTGGGAATTGAGCAATGAAAATTAATTAGATTGAAATTTGAGAAACTTCACAAATTCTTTAAAAATCACTTTAATTTACATATGAAATCAAAGAGAGCATAAGAACTGACTTAAAAGGCCTGCAAGGATTGTTCAAACATTACTTGACCAAACGAAGGACAATTGGATATCAGATTCTATTAATGAAAATTCCTTTAAAGTAGACTCAAAATGAAAATTCCTTTAAAGTAGACTCAAAATTAACATTCTTTAAAGGAGAACAGCTTTTACTTTTCTGACTTTATTTATTGCAGTTTGTGAATTTTATGGTGTTTAAATAAAAGCACTATACTGCAAGAATAAGAGGTCAGACGTTCTTAAGAGGGAACATTAGGGGTACTTTGTAATGAATGTAAGGGTACATGAAAGAAAAAAAAAAGTTGAGAGCCGCCGGTTTAAAAGTCATCCTGGCTATGCTGGATACTTTTTATATTTTTTTTGGGGGGGGAGGCAGATTAAAGGTTTATTTTAGAAATATTTATTTGATATTTAGAAAACTAAAAATTTAGAAAAAAATTAACAGTTTATTTTCGCAATACTGCGGCAAAATACTGCATTCTTGCATAAATTTTGCTTCAGTTTCTCTCATAGCAGACTAATCTTATGAACCCATATTTTAAAATTAAGCTAAGTCAAAAACTACTACAATTTTTCTATAAAGACGAATGGAACAAAAAGAATGTAAATTAATATCTCAACTTACACAAACTCGAAGTTACACGGTTCCTTAATTATGCTAGTAATTAATTTATATTTGAAATAAGTAGTAGTTCAGAAAATTCTTGTAAACAAGAGCTTCTTCTACCTAAAACTAGCTTAAATGAAATAATATGTACCAAAGCTTAATAATATAGCCCAGCTTTAAAACTCCATCTCTTAAAAAACTGCAAATAAATTATAATTGGGTTCAGAGAAAAAGCAGTTATTCTGCACATATGTGCACAGTATAGTCGCTGCTTTATTCTTTGACACAGAAAAAGTGCAGAATGGAGCTTCATAGTTTTATTTCATCTTTTCCCCCATTTCATAATTATGACTTTAGTCGTCAGAGGAGTTTTTTAAATTTTATGAAACCATCGGCATCGAAATAACTCATAGCAGATCTATTTTAACAGTATTTTGAATCGATATGTACGAAAATTCTTTATGTCATAGGTTTCTCCCAAACAAGTATTTTTCAGCCCTTGGCTCTATTAATTAAAAGGAAAACCGGCATCATGAAAGTTGGTGGAAATCGCAACAAAACTGCACCGACACTTCCGCAGAATTCTAAAGGAACTGATGCATTCTAATTTAATAAACAACCAGTATTCATCCCACCTCATAAAAAGACTTTTGTCGACTTCTACCGTTTTGTTAAGCCCTCCCATTTAACCAGAAGCTCTGCTTAGAGCACAATGTCAAACTTCTTGGAGGGAATAATTTCATCTATTACTGTTTTGTCAGTTATATTCAACACCTTTTTTTATGCTAGGATTCCGTAATTTAAAAAATTATGTTGCTTTTTATTCTTAGAAGGCGGGTCTCAAATTTTAAACTATTTGTTTGTTTCAAAATGCAGGAACAAAATACAGTAATAACAGTTAATTTATTTCCTCATTCATAAAAACAAAAAGTGGCTTAGACAGAATCAGTTAGGCTTACATCCAAAGAAAACACAGTTGTGAATGCCTATATCGAAAAGAAAACACAGAGCATGTTGTTAAGACACGTTTTCTATGACTGGCACTTAATCCTGCTGCTTGGTGACAGTTTCATGGATAATAGGATAATACATAAGTACCAAAAAATGTTAGCTGAAAATTTCCTCAGAAATGTTTTTGGCCCCAATATGTAACCTTGGACTATTATAGTATACAGAAATTATGGCACAGCCTCTTAAAGTTAAATAATTGTTAAGCATATGGTTGTGTTAATAAGATAAGTAATCAGTATATTAATTAATAGAATTAACTGTGACATTAAATGGCCAGGATTCGAATCCTGCATAAGATATGAAATTGTCTCCCTTCTTAGCAAATATATCCTACTTATGTATTTATGGATATAATATAGGTCCAAGTACAGTACCCACAGCTTTTTAAAATCACTTCCATTCCAAAAGTATTTGAGTTTATTAAGTGAAAGAGATTAATAGATGGTGATTTGTGCATTACAAAAATGTGATATAAATTTGAAACTTTTCAAGCAAAATAATAACAAACAACTAATTCATTAATTAATCCAAAACTGATAATTACAAATTAATATTAAAATTAAATTTTAAATTTCTTATAAAAATAATTCCATTCTTGATTATATTTTATCTCTTACAAAAAACTAATGATTCTACCTGTGTTTATCTCATACTGTTCAACAACAGTTTTTCCAACTGAATTTCTCAATTTCCTAAAACTGCTTTAACTTTTTTATCATCATCTTTCAGTTCAAGTATTTTTCTTAGAATATCCAGCGCTTTTTTAAAGATTTGATTGATGATGGCATTATCATCACTCTTTGCTGTATCACTTTGGCTGTCAGCTTCTAACTCTTTCACAGTCAGGTTTTACATATGTTGTCTTAATATTGTTATGAACTGACATAAATTTTAAAAATGAAACTTCATAACATCCCTCATTCATATCTGTTCCATAGTTTGCAATTCTGCTGAGGCTTCTTTTAGAAAAAAGCCACATTTTCAAAACCATGTGTTCAACATTTACTGAACATCTTTCTGCGATGACATTTGAAAGCTTATACAGGGCATTAGCTTATATAATAATACCATAAACGATTCATTCATTTTGAAAAGGCTATATTTTCAAAATTATTACACGTACACACATGAAAAATATATGAAAACAACCACTAACTCATCAAGCTTTTTTTCACTATTTCACTTTCCAAGATAAGTGGAACATTGCTTCATCGCTGAATATCAATTTGGTGGCGAAATCATCATCCACCAATGCTTCCTGCATGTCGACGCAAAAATCTAGTCAACAGGCGTAATCCTCCGGCTTTAACTGTTGCAGGAGCTACACATGGTATGGTTTGAAATTCAACTGCCGACGCAAAAATCTTCCACACAGTTTTTTGTGGTATTCCGAACATCTGAACAGCAATGCTACGAAGCGTATGGAATGAGCTCGATTACAGTCTGGACATGTATCGTGTCACCAAAGGAGTACATACTGAATATTTGTAGAGGATGTATAAATTTGATGAGTTTATGGTTTTTTTCATATATCTTTCATGTGTGTACATGAAATACTTTTGAAAATATAGCCTTTTCAAAATGAATGAATCATTAATACTAGCCGTTTATAATCTACAATTATGGTTAAATGTTTGAATTTGTATTTGCAGGATAAAACACTAATGCTTTTCAGAAAAAGATCATGGGATGTGCTGCACACTTATCTAACTAGTAAAGTTATTTTTTCATTTTTTGGTTCCCTATCTCACTTCAAAAGAAAAATAGTAAAAATACTACAGATATCAATTTTTAACACCTTTCAAACATTAAAGTTTTTCTGCTTTCATAAATAACCAGAGCTGTCTCCTTATTTGCTGGATCCGTACCGCATGTAATCATAGTAACTTATTCCCACAGTTTCTTTAACAAATTGCTGTTTCATTTTTAAATATTAATGTGTGTTCTGGTAATGTTTTGTAGCCCACTCAAACTTTCATCTCTATTATAAATTTCATATGACTTATTCATTTAGCAGCCCAAGTAAAATGGCCTATATCTAGTCATCAGCCGCATGATGATCTGCTTTTCGTTCTTCTCATCATGCAAATCTGATAACAATGTTCGATTACATTTTCTCCAACTTGTGAGCCATATGTTAGTTGACATAAAATTCAGTCCCAGGATTTAGAGAATTGGTAAAAAAAAACCTGTAAAAATAGAAACATTTTTAGCTTTATAGCTTCAAATCATTCTGGAAGAGCAGTTTCAATGTCTCTCGGTGGTTTTCTTTTCTTGCTTCCTTAAGACATTTACATTTTTTATTAGTTCTTCATCTATTATAATTACTACTAAGTAAACTGCATGATGCTGTTTTGGAAATTTCCACTTTAAATGTAATTTTTCTCAGGTTCCAATTACCAAGAACATTAAAATTTTTTAACAATTATCCTTTCCGTTCGAAACTAAGTCCTTTTGCTTAGCACACGACAAATTTTTTTTAAAAATGATTCTTCTAAACATTTATAATTTAAAAAATGTTAGGATTATGACGTTATGATTTTTAAAAAAATCTTACGATTTAAAAAATGTTTCTTCTAAAGATTACCCTTCGTATGTTTAATCAATCTACCTCTTCATGATTAGAAACATGGCCAAATGCTTCCCTTGCTTTATCTTCAGTTTATACTTATCACATAGACTCTTCATGTACACTAAAGCTTAAAAGCATTTTATGAACTTTTTATAACTCTCTGTGAATATAATGTGTCTATTCCAAGGGAAGATTTTGACTGTAGAAACCTTAAACACTGTGATACAGAAATTGCATTTTCACTCCCTATCAGATGATATTCAAGAAGGAACCCTCACTCATTTATAATGAAGGTCTTTGTGTAAAGGATCTGGTTTTCCTATCTTCCCTTTTCATTTTTTCAGCTTCAGATTTCAGGATAACCTCATTTGCAAATCACAAACAGAGCCTCTGAAATATTCTGTATCTTTGGGAGATTCCTTGGAGGTCTTTTGCTTTATTTTATGGAATTTGGGAAATACTAAATTAATTATGTCATTTCATGAAACACAAAATCATAATAGAAGTAACGAAGACAGCAACTAATAAAGTTGTAGGTTCTTCCCATTCTTTCAAAAAAAAAATTCAAAAACAATTTTACCCTCCAATTGAAAGCCTTCTGCTATAAAAAAAATTGTAATAAAATATATATGAACAATGAAAAATACTAGTCATATCCAAACTAAATATTGTGTATTTTAAACTCTTTGACAGTTTTTTGCTCTTACATATTAAATTTTCACATACATTTTTAGTTTATTCAAAATTAAAATTTTAACTTTTCTGTATTTCAAATTTTGATCATCTCTGTGGCATTAATGTTTTACTTTTTTAACCATTCCTCCGATGAAAAAATATTAAAGGAATCAGGTATTTTCGATAAAATATACAGCAAAGCAAAAATGAAATTTACAATACAATATGGCAGTCAGTTAATTTTCTGTTTACTGCAACATTTGCATGGTGATTTTTCATTTACGATGCCATGAACGTCTGCAAAGTTCAGAAAATAAGTACATGAAATTCATGGGAAAAAAATTTCAGAAGTATTTAAAAAAAAAAGGAGTGATTAAACAAAAGATTAAAAATATGCATAAAATAAAAAAATATGGAATAACTACATAACATAACTTTAAACAATTTCTTCTGTGCATCACTAAGAAGTCCAATTTAGAATCAATAGCACCTTTAAATTTTCCCTCCATAAGCATCTAGCAGTTTAGTCAATAATCTCTACATCTCCCTTTCTTTTGTAAAGTAAATGAACACTTTGCAAAAAAAGAAAAAAGGGGGGGACAGTTCCCATATCTCCCGTTCTATTGGAACAATTGTCAAAATGTAACTTGCATTTTCCATGTCTCAAAAGTGCAACTTAGGGTATTTATTACATTTATATGTAGCATTGTTCTCACAGGTATTTTGACACAAAAGTCGGACTTTTTCTCAAAACAAAACATACCAATTTTTTTCCATATTTTGATTCTGACTCAAATTATGCCAAAACGCTATGTTTTCTACAAATCGCATGAGTAGTTTTTAAAAAATTAGCTCTCAAAATTTTAGCTCCTCCATGTTAATTGAATTTGGTACATTTTTATGAATTTCTCTTTTTTTTATCATACTTATTTGATTCTTCCTTTCACATTTCGAAATTTAGGTTCATTCCAAATAAAATTCGCCCATTTTTTATGACTTATTTTTAAAATTTGTATTTTATTTTTTTTATTATTATTTTCTTATTTTGGATGATAACCTATAAAATTTTTACCATTACCTTAAAGTACGTGTATTTCTAAGCCTACCTGCAAAAAATTAAGAGTTTTTTGTACTCAAAATTTCCTAACTTATATGTGAATTTACATTTTGGCAGGTTTTGAAGTTTGGCATATTCGTTATAAGTGATAATAATGCTAAATGTGGTTTACGCACTTTGTTAAAATCATTTGAAAATATGAATGATGACCTTTTTTCTACTGGTGTACAATGAAAAAAAAAAAAAAGGAAAATAAGTTACTATAAATTAAGAAGTTCGCCAAGTGAATTATTCTTGATGCAAACTGAAAAAAATACATCAAGATAAATTTTAAGATTTCTCTATAAATGTTTTACCAAAAATTACAAAATTTAATATCTATGCATAATTTGAGTCATATAATCAAAATATTAAAAAAAATGGTATGTCATTTCAGAATTTTCAATTTCTGATTTTGTGTCAAAAGAACAATGCTACATATAAATCTAATATATATTCTAAGATGCATTTTCAAGACATGGAAAACGCAAGTTAAATTTTGACAGTCGGTCTGGTAGAACGAGAGATGTAGAAGCATCCCTCCCTTTTTTTTTTTCTGCAAGGTGTAACTCTTTAAGGATGAATCAAATTACCTAATACAGACATTGTTACAAACAATAAGGGACTTCTTGAAAGAGCAAAAAGCATAAAGTACGAAAAACCCCATCATTTTAAGGATGTTGCAAGTATTATATCCCCAACTGTTAAAGGTTAATAAGCATCATAGATGAGTTTCATAAATGGCGTTTTTTCTATCAATATGCATTCGTTTCGGTTCCAGGAAATTTGAATGTAATAAATGGTTATGTTTATTAATCAATGAGTTCAATAAGCAGCAGGTATTCTACTGTGATAATCATGGGCATTTCCAACGAAAAGATGACAGAATATGCTATCACTAACAACACACTATTATATGAATTAAGGCACTCTGAATTGGCAGAATCTGCATACTAATCAATGCAAATATAGGCGATTTAAAATAATTTCTGAAATCACCAAAATAAATTTCATACACTTAACACAGTATAATTTTAATTTATTATATTGATTTTTTAATTTAAATGGTATTCATAAAAACGCTTCTAAAAGCGAATTTATAGAGCTTTGTTGCCGAGAATCTTCTGAAAAATCCTGTCGTAAATTTTTATTTTATTCTAACAATGAATAGATGACAAAACTAATAAAAACTTCCATATTTTTTGTTATCCTTGTAATCCTTAAATACACCTTGATTTTTTCTAAAATTCTGCATCCTAAAATGCAGGTATATGATTTCAGCAAAGAAAGAATTATAGAATATTTACTTAAAGGTACTGAAAAAATTTCAAAATCCTTTTTTCTCCATAAGACAAATCTCATAAAATCTTTCTAAACTATAAAATATATTTGAAAAAGAAAGAACAATACATAAAAAAATATTTAAATACATACACCTTATTTTATGATAAAGGTTGAAATTTACTGTACTGTACCCCTTGGTTTCTGTATGAAAAAATTGCTAAGTGGTATTGGTTGTTCGTGAAATCTGGAAGCCCACTGCGTGAAATAGGTTTTTCGGTAACCCTAACGTTGATAATGTTGGCGAAACTACCCTGGAGGAAAACTGTGTGAATATCACCAAATGTGTTGTGATAAACTGAGTTTTGGCTATATTTTGTAATAGTATGGACCTTTCGTATGGACCATGGATTTTCAATTGCTGTGTTTGGTTACACGTGCAAAATGTTTCATGACAGTGTCTAAAAGATCGTCTAGTGCTATAAATGAGTACATTCTTCCGGATACAACTATAATTTCTGACTGCTAGAAGGAGTACATAAAATAGAAGAAACGTGAAGTGCAATTAATTAAACGCGGTTCAGAGAGGAGGAAAACAAAGGACGACATGTGGTGCAAAAAGGAGCAGGGGGGGAAAATGTATTTAGGGCTTTCTTGGACGCTGTTATGCATATTTATCCGCCATTAACAACAGATGAGCCGAAATGACCAAATATTTAATTGAATTGCTTACGTGGAGGATGGAGGAGAAGCTGGTGGGAGACATGAACGTACGCACGTGAAGAAAAGGTATGTTAAAAAATTGACGTTTTATTTATTTATTGATGTCTGTTCATTAATTTTTGTTAAAAGATCTATTGTTTAATCCCCGTTTAATGTTTTTATACTAGGAAATATGTATTTTTGGTTATTTATTACTCTTTCTTTGTGTATTTTTGGTTATTTGTTAGTGTCTGTGTGTTAAGAAGCTGCGAATTTTTTCTGGTTAACATGACAGTTTTAGGTTTGTTTTAACTTCCTGAATTTGTTTAAGTGAAAATAGATCGATGTGTATGTACATGGACAAAGTTAAGGCAGTGTGCAATGCCTATATTGTGCAATTCTGGGATTTTTTTGTTTTTAAAGTTAAAATAGGTTGATGTGTACATGGACACTAAGCTTGTGTAAGTGTTTGACTTCTTGTTTTGGTTCTGTGTAACAGGTGGAAGGATCGGCACCATCTTGAAATTGATGCCAATTCTTCATGGTGTCAAAAAAAGAACAATTTGCCAAGGGGTACCGTAGAGTAAATTTTAACCTACGACAAAATTTCAGATGCATGAATTATGCGATGATGCATATTATGCAAACAAAAAATACTGTATTATTTGATGTTATGAGTTAGTATATTTGATTATGAGTTAGTATATTTTGTTTTGGTAGTATTTACATGATCTGTTATGCTGAAAACTTTTACCAAAATAAGAGAATTTTGTTTATATTTTTTTCTTTTACAGTGAATGATACATTTTATTAAATAGCACATAACTGCATAAAAAAAAAAAGCAATTCAAATCACTCTAACCTGTAAATGATTGAGAGAAAGAGGCACTATTGTTGACATCCGAGGTATTTGACTTTTCACTGTCAGACTCAGTCGTATATTCCCCACTAGCATCACAAGAGCTATCGATAGTTTTATGAGACCATTCTCCTTTTCCTAATCTATCTTCTAAATTTTCCTCCAATGAACAATCTTGAACAGATTCACATGTATTTAGCCACTCACAAACTCTGGCACACTTCTTCCACAATTCATCTGGATTTAAAGTTTTTAAAGGCATACTATTCACTGGAGATGATGAAACCCGTTTACCTTTTTTTTGTGAAATGTGAGGAAGATTGTCTAATTGTGAACCAGTAGTCTTATTTAAAACTGTTTCCTTATCTCTAACAGTGCATGAATTCAGTACCTTTTTATTGTCTACAGATTCTTTCAATTTTGAAGGCATATTTACAGGAGAATTGCTTTTTAAAAGATCTAATTTGTTATCATTCAGACTGTCAACAGAATCGTTCTGATTTTTAGAAATCAAATCAGAATTGACTACAGGCTCAGCATCGTCATCTATAGCAGTTACTTTATAAAATGTATCTGGTACACTTTTACAGCTATTATACTTAGATTGATAAAGAGGTTTATCTTCAGTTAAAATATGAAGGGTTTTTAAACTCACAGATGGATATTTATCTGGTGCAAGGTGTATTTTATTAAAATTTGGATATATGGCTGCACATGAAAATGAACTTGGGCTTAAATTATGAACTGATTCTCCAGCACCACCTCTGATAGAACTTCTCTGATGATTTTCAACATTCTGAATATGGGTCATGACATCTAATTTTTCATCATTTGAGAAATGAGCAGAGGTTTCACTAGAATAGCCTATGTCCTGCACAATTTCAAATTTTCCTGTTCCACATTCAGCTTTCAGTTCAGTAATACCCGTATCACCAACCATGATAGCTTTGTCGTTCTTCACGGTACTGCATTCATCTTTTTGCAAAGGTGAATCAGTCAAAAGAAAGTTTAAGTCTTCATTGTCTTGCTCCTTTTCTGGAGAATCACTGAATTTGTAACTCATCTTGTTCTTCAGTTCATTCTCTAAAAGAGCAATTTCTTCATAATCACTTAGTCTGGGATACTTTTTTACTGGTTCATCACTAAAACTCTTCTCTAATTTTTCACATCCCTGAAAATAAAATGCAAGATAAGAATGGTGATCAAATTTAACCAAAAGGGAGACAGAAGCACTATGTTCAAAATTTAAAATAAAAGAAAATATTTATTTTTGAGATACAAGCATTTAAATTCTAAGAAAAACCATTAAAAACTTTATGCAGAAGGGAAACTTATAATTAAAAAAGTAGAGGGCATTAAAAGTAAAATTTAAGAGAAATGATGATTATGCAGTCTGAAGTTCACAAGATATTAAAATCATATTTACAAAGCATTTAACTCTTCACATAATTCACTCAGAAGCAAATCACGTAATTTTTCTCACTGTTTTATAAGCACGCATCAGTTCTTCGAGAATACAGTGGCATTCTAAGGATCGCAACCATATGGAATGCCATTTATGTTCCAAATTGTTGGCCACCTTTTGAACTCTTTCTGCATCCCAAACAGAATTCTGCCCAAAACGAACATCTCCTTCGAGACACTCACATAGTTTCAATAATGATGATATGTATTTGCCTTTGCCTTCAATTTCACTTTGAAGAATCTGAAATAAAATTTTCCACATTAAACAGAATCTAATAGTACTTAGTTTTTTAAAGTAACCATTAATTTATATATGCAAAACAAAAGAATAATAATAAATTAAATCTTCATTTTGCATAGCTGCTCAGAACCAAGTTGTGTTTTCACCACTTGCCAATGAAAGGGTTAAAATAAAAAACATAGCAACAATTAAAAAAAATTAAAAATCAAATAACTTTTATTCAAAAATTTAAGTTTCAAGATGCCTTGAATGTATCAAGAATTGGTTTTGGTTTTAATTGATTATATCACACTAGGGCTATCTACCTGAGGGGAGGGATGCCTTTGTGGAGGTCTTTCTAAGGCAAATGGCTCATATACACATTATGCATGGGAAAAACTCCATGCAGCCAGTTATGACCGTTCACCTGTTATCAAACCCAGGTCAGAACTACCAGCATACAGCGACTTTACTGCTCAGCTATGGATGAGCACATCGAGAACTGAAAATTCTATAATTATACTTATTCAGTTAATACTTTTAACAGCAAACCAACAGCATTTTTTTTTAAATAATAAAAACATGATATGACCTAATAAGAACTACTATTTAATAAAATCTATACCCTTTAACCAAAATTATGTAAAGGAACAAAATAAATGCTAGTTACAATCACAAAACCCAAAAGTATCTGAGCAGTTAAAAGTGCTAAACATTGGTATTTTTGAATTCAGGCAAATGGGCTGGTTGCATCATTCCTTTTTATGGTTTTCTTCATGTATAACATGAATATGACCCCATTCACCACCCCCAAAAAAAATTATTCCTTAGGCAGACAGTCCTCGTGTGATTTGCACATTCAAACAACTAACACAACCATAACATTATCCTTCCAAAATGCTACAAGGCCACAATTATCTGGTATGGAGAATTAATGGTAATCAGGTAAATAGAAATATTTAATAACATCAAAATACCCTAAATCAGTTAATAAAGTACATCTAATACACGAGAAACTGCAATTCATTGCAAACCTAAAAGAATACAACACAGATATAATTATTGAGCATGGGAATGATTATATATTTCATCATTTTATGCGATGGTAGTAAAATTATTTCCTTCAAAAATAAAGATAGGTTATTGTAATACACAACGCACTGTACAAATGTGGTTTAGTAAAAAAAAAATGGAGTTAGGAATATTAAAAGTGATACCATGTACTCCATAAATATTGAAAAAGCTGTTTTGTGAAAAAATTAAAAGCTTTACTTTGAGAGCATTGTTTTGAATTATGCACATAACAGACATAGCTGTTGCTGTATTTTCAGTAAGGGGGAAATATATTACTAAAATATTAAAAAAAATTATAATTTCTAATTTGAATTTTCTTTATATGTCAGAAGATTCAACTATGTTTTGGATGTATATTTGTTCTATTACTGATTAATAGGGCTAATTCTAATCAAATTGTTAGACTTATTAATTTCATCCATTTCTTGGCAACATAGCAAAATAGTCAAAGTGAAGCCAAAATTTCATTAACCATGTATATTATAAGTTATAAAAACGCAGATGTAATTGCAAAAAAGCAGAAATATATTTTACTTTCATAAAAGGTATTACCTGCAGGAAAAAAACTCTTGGACACTTGATTTAAATGAAAACATACCTTTATATGATTGGTCTGGCTTGGTTTATCCAGGGGTTTAGCTAGACGGGGACAAGGGGGGACATTTGTCCCTGGGCACAGCATCCAGAGGGTACCAAATTGATGTTGTGAATTTTTAAAATTAAATATTTTCCCTTCTTGGTAAATAAGAGGGGGTGTGAAATTTTCAGTTGTCCCCAGGCATGGAAAACCCTAGCTACAGCTCTGGGTTTATTTGATTATGGCAATGCACTGACAGCTATAAAGACTTTCTAAACCTTTATATGAACAAATAAAAGGATAGAAGATTCTCTATTTTCAATTCAAACAAAGTTTAATATTTAAATTATTTAATAACTAACAAAAGGCAACTTCAATCTGGCATTATGTTCAATTTTTTAAAAAATTAATTTTAAAAACCTAGCAACTTTTATTTAATAAATTTAATATGCAAATGGTTTGTTACTTACCTGTTATTTACATTCTTTTCATAAAAATTTAAGAATATCTTGTAAGAACTAATGCTATGTGCATATTTTATTATTTTCATAAAGTTAATGATTTTTGCGGCTATCACTGCTGCATCTACAGCTTAAAATAAAAATACGAAAGACCTTTTTCATGATTTCAGAACATTACACAACCCCTACGCAATTCGACCCAAAATATTTGCATTGTAAACACAGAATGAAAACATACGTTTATAAATAAAATTTCCAAAACTCCCTTGCAAATCGAGACCCGGCAAAGGAGGGGTCAAGTCCCATATTTAAAAAGTAAACAAAACCAACATGCGCAAAGTTTGAACACGAACAATCGCACTCAAAATATTCACTCACCAAAAAGTAGATGTAGAACCTGTAGAACCAAATTTTTAGCTGAACAGCATGACAAAATTTCTCTAAAATGGACTAATTACCGAAGACAAGCAATGCAATTTAGAAACTAGAATAGTTTGCCGCCATTTGGGTCCTGCGCTTCCAACCCAAGATCTGAAAGAACAGCTGCTATTGGCGCGAAACGGAAAGTGCTCCCCTACAAGCGTGACATCATCACGTTGTTCGGAAGCTCCAGTAACACGCTTAAACTTGGCGGGAGTCCAAATGAAAAGAATAAAAGTTCCTTTTAAGCTCTCTCAATCACATACAGTTCATCGCTCGCTCAATGCTCATTACTAACCCCTAGAAGAGTAAAACTCGCTATGTTTCAGTACACAAATAAAATACTTGAGAAACGAACTTCGCAAAATATCATCTTCCTGTAAAAGCATAGCTGGATGGTTGGAGCATTGGTTGGGGAGGGGGGGGAGTCATACATACTTCACTAAGGTCAAAAAGAAACAAAGTTTATAAAAGACAGCATTAGACATAAAACGTGTAAAGAATACGCAGCTTTCTTATTTTCCCTTTCGATTTTTACCGGTGAGTTGAAATAATGACATGACCTTCAAAATAAATTAAACTTAGCAGTTAGTCAAATTATATACAAAAAAAATCTGATTATAATCGCGTAATGCATAGTACCATAATTCTAAAAAATCTTTTAACTGGAACTGTGCAATCTATTATATTATTATGTCTATTATATTATGTTTCTATTATATTATTTTAAGCAAAATGCAAAATAAACAAATTAAATTAATTACTTAAACAAATTAAAACAAAATGCATTAGCTATTTCTCTATAATTAGCCAGTTCTCTAATTTTGTTAATTTTTTTAGACCTTAAAATTCAACTTCCAGTCCACAAAAAGGGAAGCAGAATGATTAAGAAAAATAAGCTATATTAATGAATCGTTTCATCTTGTTTGCATCACATTAGAGTGTAATACAACCAAAAATTCCCTCCAGTCTAAAACACAAAATTGTTGCGATTGGCCTCGTCAGGTTCTTCCATTTTAAAAGAATTTTGTACACACACAGTTTCATGGCTAAAACATCAACAAAGTTTATACATAATTAAAATTCCTAGTCTCTGGAAATGGAAAAATCAAATTACATAAGAGATTCAGACAGATTTATACATGATGCAAAAAAAAAAAAAAGGTGAAATACCGACTTAACTATTGTATATTACGAGAGCAGTTGATGACGAAACATTTTTTATGCAAACACAGTATAACCTGTGGGCCAGTATTTGATCAATTACATCTGTGTATCGCCCATCTTTATAACTAAATATTCATGATTACTGACTCAAGCATTATGTGAGTAAATGCATAATTAGTATCATATAAAAATCATGGGATAAGGATTAATTTTGAAACAAGAGAGATTTATTATAGCAAGTTACTGTTTTTAGAACAGAAAGGTGAAATAACCAAATTAAGTATGAGACTTAAAAGGGCTACTGTAAATTAAAATTAGGAATTTATTTTACATATAATATATACACACTTTATACAACACACGCAGTTTTATAACACCAAATGAGAGGGGGGAAAAAAGGGTACTATTATAAAGAATACATGAATTTTGTCTCAACATTCACCACCTTTTAAATTATATCCATTACTTACCAAATAAAATCTGAAGTTTCAATTAATAACATTAAAAAGGCACAAATACCACAAACACTAGCCGTTCTTCGTTTTATTCATACCGAAGTTTATAGAAATTATGACTCAGTATACAAATGTTAAAGTATTTTCACACCTGCCATTTTAAATTAGGCATTACATATTAAGGAAATATATTTCACAACTAACATAACACGTGTGAAAGAATTCGGCAGCTTTGATTTAGACACTTTAATGCACATTTGAAGCAACAGTTGAAAAATTGCTTTTTTATACAAATATAAAACCACAACTGGGAATTCCAAAGATGCTAAAGTTATGTTAGACCAATAAAATTTCAGTACTAGAAAAAAAAAAGCTATATTTTCACGCCGGTTTACACGACATTTAAAAGTCTGCTGAAGAAAACTAACTGTACGAGACATTTAAATGCCTTACCCTCTCAACATAGCAGCGCATGTGCGAAAGGGTTGACCCATCGACCAGATTCTTCATTCAACTTCGCTCCCTCCCGAAACTACTTCATCAACATGAATCATCACCCAGACAAGGTTAATTGAAGAGTATCAGTTCTCTCCGAAAATGAAAACGATACTTCCGCCTACGAGATCTAACTGGAGACCTCGTTGAGAGATACTAAACAATTTCTCCCTGTGAGTCTGGCAATGTTCAGATATTTGCAGAGGAAAAAGAATTTTTCCTGTTTCAATTCTTAGTCCGAAGTGAAACTGCGTTCAGAAGTATTAATTAAAACATGAAAGCCAGTGTTAAGTTACATGGAGTCTTATGAAAACAGAAACGCTTTTGCATGAATTAAAGTTTATTAACTAATAAACTGTTTTCCTTAATGAATGAATCTCTGGCATTTTCCTGCGAATTAACAGCATGAACATATGATAAATTAAGCCAAGCAGTTTTCGAGAACTAATTAATGGAAACGTCATACTTTAAATTGATTCTACGACCTTTAAAACTATCAAGAATTCACTAAAAACGCCATCAGAAAAAAAAATTACAAACTATAATAACATGAGAATATTTTACAAACTGCGATAATTTTAAAAAATTGTAATAGCGTAAATAAAAATACGTACATTCTGTTAACCTCGTAGAAAAGTAATAAGTTATCATATAGGAAGGAATAGGCTAAATTTATTATATGTATTAATAAGATATATATTTTTAACGCAACAAAAAATAGAAGCGATGTCACTGAAGATTTTTTAAAGATGTCAAGAAAACGCATTAAAATATTGTTTCTATAATTCTCTTTTCTTGGTGCCTTTTGAACAATCATGTTTTTAGTCAGGAAGTATTTTCACTCAGGATGTGGAAATAAAACATCAGCTCCACTTGCTCTTATATGAGAATTTCAACCATGTGTTTTTCCCGTCGTTTCTAAAAATAAGGCTCATTGGCCTCGGCAGCGTTGCACTCACCAGCGGCCGACCGCTGAACACTACTAGTTTGGTCCGGGGTTCGCATCCCGGCGAAAAGGTAGCTGCATAAGCGTTTCGTGGTTTTCTTTATATGCAATGTGATGAAAGCCAATTTCCTTTGGAAAACGTCCTCCACGAAGCATCCCTACCTTTGGCGGATACCACTGCGTGCGATGCCGTAATTTAAAAATAATAACAATAATATCCTTCCTATTTGACTCCACATCCTTTTCTCTTATTCGGGGTCAAAGTTCCATCAATGGTTTCTTTATTTTCAAAAAGGACAATGTTTTGTTCATTAGGAACTTTATGTTAGCATTTTCTTTCGAATGAATCGACGGAATATTTTTGTGTCTTTGACACTAAAACTTGAGGAATAAACAAATACATACGGTTTATTTTATTCCAATAAAGCACATCAGAGCTACGGCTCTACGGAAAGGCTCTACGGAAAGGTTCTAAGAAAATGTTTTGAGGGATACTAGTGCACATTTATACTACACATCGGGAAAACCCGTGCATCCACTCTGTTCAACACGCTTTCTGGAGGTTGTATTTTAGAATAAATGGCAAAAATTCAAAAGGGCTGTCTTTTCATGTTCATGTTTTAATTCCCTTAGCAATAATGGAAATAAAACTCTGAAATCATAGCCGCATTTAAGGAGTATTGAAGAGATTACAGCTGTCACTCCCCAAATTAAAGTTTCAGTTTATGAATAGAATACAAAAATGTTGATTTTAGATAAAACTCACAGCCCCTCCTCCAAAATTAAATCCTAGCTACAGCAGTGTATAAAATACTTCTTTCTTAACAAGTAATTTTTCCTTATGAATATCACCATATGCGCTCTTGTATTTTTACTTTTCCGACGTAGTTGAATTGTCTGCGTTGCAATAACACAATTTTAATTACAATCCTAAATAAATACGAAATCCGAAACAATATTTAAGGGTGCCCCTTGGCGAAAATTGGCGATTGGCCAGCAAGGCACAATTTCAAGATGGTCGCTACCAAAATAACAAGTCAAATAGGACAAACTCAGTGCCTGTATGGTCTTCCCTCTTGTGTCCGTTTGGTGCGCGTTATCCCTTTTCACCGATATGCTGGCGGCCGAAAATGTCTCTAGAATTTGACAGAAGTATATAAATTTTTAGACTGTGTATCGGCTTGAACGAAAACCGATGACTGGCGCGGTCCTAATAGAAAGTCTAATGTCAGTCATCAGCCAGAACAGAAAGTATAGTCGCCGGTGACTGACATGACGCTTAATATGTTAACACCACGTAGCATCTCAGCCATACGGCAATAGATTATCGGATGAAAATAACGGTGTAATTAAAAGATTATTAATAGTTCTTTTGTTAATTCACACAGTCTCCAAATCTATTGATATATTATATTAATCTGAGTCGCCAAATTTGGTCGTTAAGTCGCCAAACTTGTTAGCGAATACTTTCGCATCAAATTAACCTTTAGACAGGCTGTAAAAACATTTCCTCTATATAAATACGAAGTATAACTACACGATATACTTTTCTGAGAAAAATATCGTCATGAACCTTCAAATTTTCAACCGATAAACTATTTTAACTGTTACAGCCGATGCATATCCAAACTTCTAAATAAAGGTTAATTTTATTTCTGATACCATTTGACTGCTTCCAATGTTATCATTTGCAAAAACGATTTTTACAAAGAAATGTTTTTATCAGAGATTTGCTAGCAAAAAGTAAACAAAAATTAAATATATATATATATGCCACTTTAAAGATGTGATAAATGCTATGTAAAAATTAGAAAACTGAAATTTCACTTTATTTATCTGCATATTTCACACAATACTGAAAAATTCAGTTTAAATAGGAATACAAAAATAACTATACTATACATTTTCACCTTTCTTCCTTGATCATTTATGTTGAATTCAAAGAAGCATAATTTAATTTTAGTAACTGCCATATAAGACTAAAACTGTGAAAATGTAATTAACTATTAAAAAATGGAAAAAAATCACAAAAATTGTTTAAAAACTATAAAATTCAGATTTTACTTCCAGGTAACATTAGTTAATTAAAAAATTACAGTACAGTAAAATTAATTCCATATTAAAATTCAATTAAATCTTTAACCGTTAATACAAATTCAAATAATTTTTAGAAGTTTTAATACTTATTCTCAAGACTTCAAAATATGACTAGTAAATGATTATATTAAATGAAGAAATTTTTGAAAAAGTGCCAAATTTTTCCCACTTACAATATTAGAAGGTGTAAATTTTTATTCAATAGCATTTATTTGTAACGTAAAAAAGTAATTTTGTTTGCTAATGCAACTGAAAATACATAAACACCTTATTTTTGTATATTTTTATTTGTACTGTATATTTTTAGATGATATTTAGTTTAGGATTCATCATTTGAGAACTTAAACAGGTGCTGCTAAATGAATATTTTTCTCAATGCACTGACTGCATGTATGAGTATTCTAAAGGTATAAGTACTCTTAGAAAAATATATGTTCTTAACAGTTAATGCAGGCTGCATTCTGGCAAACTATCGCTACTTAGCACTCTTACCTATACAATTACCATATTTCATTAATTAAAATTAAGATAATGTACATACTTTCTACATACTCATTTATTATAAGAACTGATTAAATTTCATGTATGTATCATATATTCTTACTAAGCATTTAAATACATTTTTCTTATCATTTAATTTATTCAACTTAAAATTCTTTTGCAAATAACAAACAAATCACTGCAAATAAATAGCAAAAGCTTCATTTTAAAGCAAAGTATCTATATTTGCAGCTTACCATATTTTAGAGCAAAATAAACTCCTTTAAAGAAAAATAATCAATTAAGAAACTAGTGTTACACCTGAAAAAAAAATTTTTAAATCTATATAAACATACATCTAGATATATAACCTGGCGGCCACCAGGGCTCTCGAGCTCCGAAGGTCCCGACGAAAGTGCCCGATAATTGATTCAGATTATTTGTTACAATTAGTTAAATAAAATAATATAATCACCAATTCTTTTCACTTAAAAGTAACAAATCAAAAAGGTAATGACATCTTAAATTTTGTCAAATTCTCCAATTTACTTATTTTTTCTGTTCTTAGAAATTATGTATTGAGACTTCCCAAAAATGGCCACTTGCAAGCCCAAGCAATTTCGTGCTCCCATAGAGGTGATCGCATAACAGAAAATGACCATCACTGATGTGCTTAATTTCTAATTCATTAAGAAATACCAGTCAGTTTCGGATGCTGTTTTTGAAATGACTGCCAAGAAAGGTTTATGAACATTCTGTTTAAGAGCATCATCAAAGATTTTTTATTGAAAACTGTCGGCGAGCCATTAACCAACAAACAACCTTCCTTATTCCTTATTAAGTTTGGAGGTATTTCGTGCAAAACCTGTGAATGGCTGTTATGAATCAGGCTGCTGTCTTGTGACTGTAGCATTGTGTCTACTCTCTTAAAATTCAGATTCACTGTTTCAATAAGTTGAGTGTGCACCCTATAAGGGTTTGTTAATGTTTATTTGGGTGAAAAGCATTATTACTATTTTGTATTTGGTACACTGGTAAGTAAAAGCATTTATAATAATGTTAGCAAATCTTCTGCAGATGAGATAGCATTTCAGTTTAATTACAATAGGGCAGAGATTAATTGCAATCTGAAAATTAGCACATTTTTCAAGAAAATAAATATTTTCCAGTTAAACATTCCTTCAAATTCACTTTGATGAATAACACTCAAAAATTTCTGTTAACATTTTCATTTTGGATGATATCCAACCAGAAATAAACAAACTTGGAAAAAAAGGAAACTGTTGCATAGTTAAAGCTGCATACTAAGCTTTAGTTGTTTTTATACTTTGCAAAAATCCTTGCCAGATAGTGTTTTATATATGTGAAATCTTTGACACATATAAAACGACATTTGTTCCTTACTAATATTTTACAGTAAGTTTGTTAATGTTCATATTAATCATAAAGTTAATAAACAATGTTTTGGAAAGAATATATAATGTACACTGCACAAAAAAAGTTCTATATCTCTCATTCTACTCAGCCAATTGACAATTTTCAAATTGCGTTTTTCATAGAAGGCGTCACTTAGGACATATATTAGATTTATATATAGCATTGTTCTAACATAGGTATTTTGACACAAAATGGGTCTTTTTCTGAAATAACATACCAAATTTTTTCCATATTTCGATTCTATGACTCAAATTCTGCCTAAATATTAAATTTTGTAAAATTTGGTCAGGAATTTATAGAGAAATTCAAAAATTTAACTTGCCGAATTCTTTTCAGTTTGTACCAAGAATAATTCACTTAGCAAACTTCTTAATACATGGCAATCTATTTTCCATAGAGCTGTAATATACTAGAGAGAGAAACAGCAACCCTGAAGGGGAACAGGAATGCTAACCACGTGACATATGGAACATTTCCCGAATCGTATTTCCCGCGAATCTTCCTTACCATTACAGCCCTATAGAGAATTTGTGAGAAGCAAGTGTTTGCGAGTACGCGCATTGTTTCGGACTTAAAAAATGGTACTTTCGTGCTCCGCATATGGATGTAATTCCAGATACGTGAAAGGTGAAGGAGTAACATTTCACAGATGAGCTTTTTCTAAAGTTTTAAAACCTATTTTTTATAAGATGTAGAGGTGTTTTAGCCACTCTACTTGCCGTTTTCTAATAAAAATAGATTTTCTAATTTTATATAATATATGCATACGTGAAATAACATTTAAATAAAAGTATCTTAATATATATGTATGTTTTTAATAACTGCGTTCTGAAAAAAATGTTAAAATTTTAGTAATATGATATAATTTTAATTAGTCTAGTATTCTGCTTTGGCGACATTTTTTGTACGCCAACAGACTTTGCTTCAAATGCGTTTAGTTATATATTCTTTGTATGCGTTTGCTTATGCGGACATGTACGAAGTAGTAATGTATGTATTTAATACTTGGTAATGTCGATACAATACACTGTGTAAGAACTGCATAAAATTATGATTTTTTTTTACATGAATGACCTTATTTTATCCCCTTTTCTTGCATCCAAATACATAACAAATATGTTTACTTTCAACCACATATTTTCTTTCTTATATCATGTTTCTGGCATTTATTTTAATATTAAGAATTTGTGAAGTATTAGGAAAATAGTCATTATATAGCAGTTAAATTTCAAAACTTTAATAATTTTAAGTTTCTTTTTAAAAATAATGAACATTATTTAAATTTTACCTTCTAAAATTATTTAAAATAGTGCGACTACATTGTGCAACGTGCATAATATATTTATTTTTGCTAGTAAAAGGAAGTCTTAATTTACCACATTTTTGTTTCATAATTTATGAATTTACCTCTCTCTCTTCCTTTTAACTTATATCGGCTATATTGACATTCATTTTTACTTCATTTAATTTAATATCTTTCTCACTTTGATTTGCCTACTATGTAGTTCTCTATAATACACCGTATTAACATTAAACTTCCTTTTCGTATTAACATTGAATTTCTTTTTTGTATTATTTTCTGTTTTCACTCATTTTACTTATGTTATCTATTTTTTATTTTTTATTCTGTCCTAAGCACTAAAAAAACCTTCTATTTTTTATTTTTTATATATTTATTTTTTTTCCCTTGCCAATTTTTAGGCTTATAATCTTCCCGTTTTATTTTAATCTCTTTTTCACTCAAAATAATTTCTAAAATTATCTTTGCTCCTTCTTTATGCATTATTATTGCATTATAATAAATATATATATGAATTTTATTTATTTTTAAAAATTTTTTAATTATTTTACTTTCCATCCACTATTTTTAGTATGTATTATATACTTTGCCTAAATCACTTTTTATTTATTGATTTATTTGTTTATTTTTAAATGAAAAAAATTTGCAAATTTAATTTGTGCAGTTTAGAAACAGCCTTATATTGATGCTACCCTCCTGATGAAATCATCACTATTTCCCCTTTTTTTATTTAATTTTATTCACTTTTAACAGAAAAAAATCGCCAGCCGTGGCGATAGAACGCCAAAGTCTAGGTTCAGTTTCATTTCATGCCCAAACTCCTGCAGCTCATTCCTGTGCCGCTTTTCGCCCGGTTTTGAATGGCGATGCTCGGTCTAGTATATAACAGGTCTATGCTATTTTCCTAACCTTTCCATTGGAGCGGGAAAAACATCACATTGTTCCTACCTTTTTACATTGTGCATGAGTAGAAAAAAAGGCACATCGTTCAGCAGAAAAAAAGTCACATAGGAACATCATTCCTACTTTCAAATAATTTTAGCAAAGTGCATAAATCACATTAGATATTATTATTGCTTTCAATAAATATGCCAAATCTCAAAATGCACCAATATACAAATTTACATATATCTTTGAAAATTTTGAATAAAAGCTCTAATTTATGCAGGTACACTTAGAAATACATCTACTTTAAGTTGATGGTAAAAATTTATAGGTTATAATTCAAAATTTTTTCCCAAAAATTTATAAAAATTATTTAAAAATACAAATTTTATAAATAAATCATAAAAATGGGTGAATTTTATTTGGAGTGCCTAAATTCTGAACTGTGAAAGAAGGCATCAAGTAAGTGTAATAAAAAAAAGAGATATTAATAAATACATACCAAATTGAATTAATATTGAGTAGCTAAAATCTTGAAAGCTACTTTTTTAAAAACTACTCGTGAAAGTAAGAAAGAAAAAAAGTTTCAGAAAAAATCCGATTTTGTGTCAAAATACCTATATGAGAACAATGGTATATAT
This sequence comes from Stegodyphus mimosarum, assembly GCA_000611955.2. Lineage (NCBI taxonomy): Eukaryota > Metazoa > Arthropoda > Arachnida > Araneae > Eresidae > Stegodyphus > Stegodyphus mimosarum. The sequence goes on along the minus strand of KK119083.1, from coordinate 212,932 downwards.
AAATCTAATACATATGCTTCGAGACATGGAAAATGCAATTTGAATTTCGTTCAATTGTCCCAGTAGAACGGGAGATATAGAACTGTCCCTTTCACTGTTTTAAAACTAAATTTATTCATGAATCCTTTATATTGTGAACAGTAAATCAGAACTTGTTAAGAGCTTTTAAAACAGAATATAAAAAAGTGAATTTACTGTAGAGGAGAAATTCTTGTAGTTCTGGATTAAAATGCATTTAACTTAAACATTTCCAGAGAATAACATGCATTTTAATACACTCAGTGTAAGCCCTTTTCCCTATTTTGTCACAGTCATAAGGCCCTAATGAATCATTTTTTAAGGTAGCTTCTCACACTTTTGGGAAAACAAGAATGCTGATGTATAGTCTGAACATAAGATGTATTAATTTAGGGAATAAAAAGGGCACTTTAATACACATGGCATGCATACAATAGAAACAACTCAATGGTAAGATTATACAGACATATAAAATAATTGAGACTATTTTAATTTTAATGTACAAAAATGGTTTTTAAAAATATGGAATCGGTAAAAACTTTTTTAGCAGTCGCTAGTTTTATGTATTCCTTTATTTTTAATTATATTTTAACATTAAGAATTTGCTTTTATTACATAGCAAGAGAGAGAACTACATTTTTAAAGAGAAAAGAAATATGTGTATGATTTTCCCATCAGTTTGCTTTTTAATGGAGTTAGTTGCTAAGAATTCAGAATCTTAGCAAAACTAACTGAATTAACATATTATGCATATGTATAAGTTCAATAAGTATTCCTCATTCAAAATTATATTTTTTACTTCTGTTTATACACTTATTTATTTTCTACACATGACGTAGATACGAATTAACATTTCTAACTATAAAAATATTAATTTGAACATTTTGATGGACTCACAAAAATGGAAACAAATTAGCTTATAACAAGTATCAGAATTAAAATATAAAGGAGAATGCAAAATACTAAATTTTAATTTTCTCCACGGCAAATGGAAAAGTATATTATTTTTTTATAGGTGTATCCTTTTGTGAAAACTATTTTTACATCATATCAATTATTTGTTATGTTGAAATAAATATATTGATATAAACATGAATGCAACAAATATGTTAACCTTTATTTTCTTTTATTACTAATTGAATGGCCTAATGAATCGTTCCTTTCAGTGACTTTCAAAGTAGTACTTCCACTTCTATGTAGGTTGCCTGGCACACACCAAAGCAAAACCTTTCCAGGGGTGCTCCAGCACAAAATATCCTGCACCTTTAAATTCATGTCAAATGCATTCATTTCAGGCACACACATGACAGCAGTGTTTGTTTACATTCCACACTCAGTGAGTTTTGTAAGTACACAGAATAGCAAATTTTTCGAAGTTTCTTGAAATTTTCTTACTTTAATCTTGAAATAATAAGACATATATTAATGATAAAATCAAAGTTCAGTCAAATGCGAGGAGGTGAGTTTTTAGCGCAAACGTGAAAGCAGTGTTTGTTTACATTCTGCGCTGAGCAAGTTTTTTACGTAAACAAAATAGCAAATTTTTTGGAGTTGCTCGAAATTTGGGGAAAAAAAATAAAGTTTCATATGCAAGTAGATGCGATCTTGTAGCAGATAAGTCAAATTTGGCTGGAAATCCACCGTAGAATACAAGTATCGCAGTGATGCCGTTGAAATTTCCCTTTACATTCAGAGTTGCTTGGTATTTTATGTAAACATAATAGCAATGAGCTGGCACCCTCTAGTGAGGGAAAGAACCTTTAAAAGATCAAATAACAAAAAAAGGCTAGAGTGCTACTATGACTTTCCATCTGTCTACAGGACATTATTAACTTTCCACCCACTTCCACCTCACAGGCATTTCAAGTGATCATATTTGCCCACTTTGTGATTCTGAAGAAGAAATGGACAGGAACCACCTGCTTCGATATGGAACTCTTTGTACAGAAGAGTCAAGATACTGGGAAGCAAGAACGCTCTTTAAGCAATGACTTTGGTCTTTTTGTTTAGTTTATTGTTTAGTTCTATTGTTTCTAACCTCTGTTTATAAATTTTAGTTCTTTACAACTCTTTGCCTAGTCATTGGAAATAATAATAACATTAGGTGTTTTATTTTTTTTTTTTTTTTTTTTTTTTTTTTT